>JAZKJV010007296.1:530000-544076 GCA_037367405.1 Ottelia alismoides
TTTTATTTATTAGGAAATGAAAATGTGTATATTCATCACTATATCCCTCTAACATTCTATTAAAATTTTGTCAGAAACAGAGACTCCTAGACCCTCCATCCAGACATCATTTTTTTAACGGTCGTAGGATTTTTTAAATCGACCTTGTTTGGATGGAGGCCGTAGGAGTCTCTGTTTCTGATGAAATTTTAATATGATGTTAGAGGGATGTAATGATGAATTTACAAATTTTTATTTTCCAAAGAAATAAAAAATGAGGGAAAAATAGGGGTGGGAGTAGCCTAGTTGGCTACTCCCAGGGGGCAGCCCCATTTAACCCTATATATATAATTACCTAGTAGAAGCATTTTTGAATTTTTGCAGAATTTTTATAGATTATGAAGCTTTTTATTTTTCTATCATTTTCTTTTTATATTTTTAGGGCATTTTTGCCTGAACTATAAAATAAAATAATATACTATTGGTAATTTTTTGAAAATTGTGGCAATGTTTTAATATTTTTTGGGATTTTTTATTTAAACAGGGAATAAGCCTGCTATTTTGAATTTTAATAAATAAGAAACATATATAAAATGCAGAAATAAAAATATAGCATGAAAGGTCAAGCATCCGAGTACATTATCCTATTTTTTCATGATTTTTGGATCATGGATGGTATTTACAAAAAATAGACAAACACGCACACAATATTCTAAACTGGAAAGAGCATTTTTGCAATTAAAATATAAATCAGGGGGTTTATGCAATTATTTCTAAAGTTTTACAACTGCTATTTAATATTTATGGACTAAATTAAAATTACAAAGTTCGTAAGGGCACATGCAAAATTTCCCCTCACATTAGGTCTACGTGATGTGACCTAATAAGGACCTGTACGTAATATTAACAAAGTGGAGGGGTCTCCTTGTAATTATTACAAAACTTCTGCAACTATTAAAATTATCTAAAAGGAGTAAAATGTAAAATAAAAAAGGTAGAGAGGTGTCGATGAAATTTACCCCCAAATGGAACACGTATGGCAACTAGAAGTGCACCTCGCAGACGCACTTAACTTCATCGGGTGGCTGACACGAGGCTGCGTTTTGTCTATAATAAATGGCCCGGATTAGATTTAGGCCACACATAGTATCCGACGATTATAAAGGGAGGAGGAAGAACAAAGAAGAACAACTTCTTGACCTCCCTTCGATCTTGAATAGCTCCTCGCTCTGGCCACCATCTTCGTCGTCGACGGGCTCCTAATCTTCTTGGAGATGTTCGCATCGGCTAATGCCACCAAGACAGTCCAAACCTCACTGGGAGGTTGTCTAGAGATCAAGAGAGAATGGGGCACCTAGGAAACTTCTCCTGAGCTAAAATCGACTTCTTGCTACTATTTGGCATGTCCTACTTGAAGAAGAAGAAACCTGGGATCGAGGTGATTCGTCTCGACCCAATTTGAAGTTGACGTGCATAGCGAGCTCGAGGAACTCCGGTGATGGGTGGAGGAGGAGTTTTAATTCATCGATCCAGAAAGGGTCGGGTTGGATCGAGATGCAGGAAGTGATAAGGGAAGGAATGGGCGTAACTAGATGTGTCGGCACAGTTAGAGGTACAACTGGACATGGCCGGTAAAAAAAGCTTTAACGATCTTTGATATCAAAATCAAAAGCTAAACTACCGATCTAATGATGAAAAACTAAGCTACAACTATGCTAAGGAATGATAAGGCAAGATAAAACATAGAAAAGAAGGAGCTCGCACCTAGGATTCCAGAGAGCAAGGACCACACCATAGATGGCTTTCTTAGCTTGGTGAACCACCTCTCCTCTTCCTTTCTCCACACTGACACCTCATGGGTACTCCTGCTGTCACTAGGAAAACTCTCACGTACAAGGATTGGGGTTATGTGGATCAAAGAGGGATCAAAATCAGCAAGGTTGGAGGTGGTTATTTGTAGACAAAGTCGAGGAGGGTTATTGACCTAGTGTTCAAATGAATCAGAACTATGTACACGGGATGGAAGGATTAAGCGTGTCATAGGGATGATCATAGAAGGTATTGTATGAGGAACCAATTGCAATGGGATGATGGATTATCCGGTAAAAGAGGAGCGAAATCAGGGAGGCGATAGTTTTGACATTATAGAGGTGCCAAGGGCATAGTTAACTAGAGGTCAACAAAAGATGGCCTCCCATTGGTCCACATAGACAACTAAATGACAAAACATTATAGAAAATGAGAAATAATATGAAATAAAATAATAAACGAATTAATTAAATAAAAATTGTAAATAAAATTTTATTATTTATTATAGTGTTTAATTTTGATTTTTATTTATTTTTATGGAGCTATTTATTACAAGTTATTATTTACATGTATAGTTATAGGTATACTTACCTATATATGTGTATTTTTATTTTTATTTTGTTTTTATATTTTTATTTGATTCACATAATTTATATATTTATAACTTATTTAAATATACTTAAATATAGCTAATTTTATTTGTACACTTAATTAAATATAAATATAAGTTATATAAGCAGATGTATAGTATATCCATCTAAATATTTTAAATGTTTTTTTATTTTAGCATATTTTTAATGGTTTTATCTTATTTTTATTATGTACATATGAAAATTTCATAGAAAATTATATAAATATAAAATAATACAAAATATAAAGACTAAATAAAATGAACATTTTATTTAGGTATACAGTACAATAGGGGTCCAAACCATAACTTTTGCATCTTAACTCCAAATCAAGTGAAACCACGTTCATTAAATAGCTAATTAAAAGTTATATACAATTAAAGTGATTTTGATTCATTTTGATTTTTATGGAGAAGATATGGGTCTGGGAATTTTTGTTTTTGGAATTTTATTCTGAGTGTAGAATGAACATTATATACTATTTTTGTGTGAAATCGAATTTGCATTTTTCTTTGTATTCTTATCTAGAACTTTTATGTACAAAGTTTATTGTTTTGAGGTATAAATAATGAATAATAAAATGGTTCCCAAAAATGCATTATTAAAGAGTAAATAATTTGGATTTTTATTGTGTGTTTAACCCTTATCTCCCCTACTTTATTTCTTGTTGACCCAGTCATCATGATGCCTAGGTCTAGAGGTTTAGGGTCATAAAATACCTTTGGAATTTTATTTAATTTTCTTTTCTTTCCTTTATTATTTTATTTTAGTTTTAATTATGTATTTTATACAATATTTATACAATAAATAATGATTGCTAATTTAGGCAAAATAATGATATTTACATGAATTTAGCTAAGAAATGAAGGCAAAAATGAAAGAATAAAGGTGATAAAATGGAGATTCATCACCCTCCTATACTTGCCTTTGCTAGTTCCTAGCAAACACTTATGCCTATATGTGCATAAAAATAAAATAAAGGAAAGAAAAAGAAAGAACTTGGATTGATTTTAAATTTCAAACTTGTCTTCCTAAAATCAAAATTTGGAGCTCAATCGGATCTTTGGACATTTAGGTTTGGTCGGAACCTTACTGAGAAACGGATTTGAAAACACAACATCCTTTGAGAGTCACATAACTCTGCCCAAGTCTCCTCAATATCCAAGTTAGAATAAGTCAATTCATACACAAACCCTTGCAACTATGAAGCTATCTTGTACATTGTGAGTGATATGTATCTCTCTTTGATCGATGCGGTAAAAGTCAGTCTTCCAACATGGTGACCCTAATTCCCCAATCCAGCAACTTTTCCTCGAGAAGCGAGGTATTCCCTCTAACTTTAAGTATAACTAGCTCAAAAGAGGAGGTGGAGAGAAGAATGGATGGTAGTGAGTGTATCTACCTATCCTAGGGTGCTTGACCAGTGTAGCCAAGTCATCTGGATGCAGGCTAACATGAATATGACTTTGAAGCTAAAGCTTGTTTATTTGACGATACAAATATATACATACTCTGGCAGACTTTTTATTTTCATTCAAGCCTGTCCACTTTTTTTTGGATTTTTTATTGCATTTTTTGAATTCTATGTACAACATCATTTACATGAGGACTTTTTCCTCTTGAGTCAGTAGACTATCCACTTTTGAAGCATTATTGCAACTCACAACATTTCATCATTAGACCTTGTCATCACAGGATCAGGTTTGGGTATGATGGCCATTAATATGTGACTTCTGATTTCTCCACTGACTTGTATCTCATGCCGACAAATCCAGACCTCTACCACTTCAACTGAGGTGAGAAAAGTGTAAGGTGTATGTGTGCAAGCTAGGTCATTATCAACAAGAGTCATGCATGTGTTCAAAAATATTCTACTTAGGGAGTCAAGATGATATTGAACCAAGTCTCGTGGCCTTAAATAATTAAGTCTAGCAGACTTGAAGTACCTCAACTCTTGTTCGTATAAGGTCTTGTGATTAAGTCTATTAAGGTTCAACCAAGCTCCAATCTTCATATTTTATTTAGACTTGTTCAATTATCAATTCCAATCTAAGAAACACAAATGCTATGTACAATGCAAAGAAAATATTTTTGTGTTGTAAGTTTCTAGTTTTGAACTTTTTATGGATTTTTAAAAATGTTTTGCAAATTTTTATGTAGTTTAGAAAAATATTTTTGCAATTTTTTTCTAGATTGTTAATTTTGCAAAATTTTAGAGCTTTTTCAAAAACAAGGGTTTTTAAAATAAAGGGGATATGTGTAGATATTTACATGGGAGCGAGTACTGTTATTTACAAGAATTAGGATTTAGGCATTCACAGGTTTGTATATACATGGGTTGTAAAACAGTCTTTACTTGCTTGAATTATGTAAATAGTTCTCAAAATAGTTTGAAAATATTTTCATAAACATTTTGAAAACTTTTTTAGCAATCTAATTTGACAATAATTTTACAAACATCTACAAAATTTGAAAATAATTTGCAATTATTTTTCAAACAATATGTACAAAATTTTGAAACTATTTTTGTAACCATTTTCCAAAATATTTACGAATAGATTTTCTAAATATTTTATTTTAAATAAAGAAAAAATTCATAAATAAAACATTTTTACAAAGGTTGAGAGTATTTTACAAAACATTTTCCAAATAGTTTCAAAATATTTTTCAAAGTGATTTTATAACCATTTTTCAACTATTTTCAAAACATTTTTACCTAATTTATTAATAAGTATATACAAAGAATTTTCTAATGAATTCTATACAAGTAAGTTATATAAAATTAATTGTATTTTAGCCATACTTATTGAAAATTCGAAAGTATGAGTTATGGATAAAGTATATACAAATTATATACGACCCCCTATACGCTTGAGCTATGTTCTGAGATCAAAGAGAAAGGATAACATATAACTTGTATTAAGTATAAAAGAGCCTATACTACAATGACTAAAGAGCAAAGAATCAATGAATGAGAAGTCAACCATCCCCCTATGTTGAACATGCGAGCCCATGACGAGCCATTACACAATAAATGTTATTACGAATATCATTCCCTGATCTGAAATAAATAATGATTAATCTGCATAATAGGTACCTTAGTACAATTAGGGTTATGTACCATGGCCATCTTAATGATTATACAGTTGTTGATTCAATTATTGAATTATAGAGGCTGGTGCTTGGATGAATATCTAAAGAGTTAGATTGATGACTCATCAAGGTCCGTCAAATGATTGCTAAGAGAGGATCTCTAGCCTGACAAGAAGATGAAAATCCTTTCTTTAAAGGTTGATATCTGACCGACCTCTTGATGTAGGTACTCTGTAGAGGAATATAGATTTAGAGGTGTTTGATTAGTTACGTCAAAGAGTTGACTTAACAAGATTGAGATAACCAAAGACCTATGTCATATGTTGTCATGATATAGGCACACATCCTCTGACCGGAGAAAGATGTGTTACTGTACGTTTAAGTATGTACATTTGGCAGACTAATAGGTTGATGACCTAATCAAGGTCTTTACACCGATGTGCTAGTGTGCATGCAAGGTCATATGAGTGATGTGATCTTGCAAAGGGATCATACACGTTCATTATTGAACCAGAAGACATGATCTCACTCATGAGATATTGGGAAGAATCAAATTCCATGCACGTTCGTCTTGTTTTGGAAGCTTGACCGAATTTGTAGGTTTGATATATGCTTTGGAAAGTATATGATCAATGCCTTGGTATGATATATGCTTTTGGAAAGTATATGATGATACCAACTACCAATAGTCAAATGAGAAACTTAATGATAAAGCCCTGAACTAGACAGTGTAAAATAGATCTAAAACTTTGGGTTTGTTCTTGGTCTTCTAGTATGCAAGTTGTACATGTATTAGGAATATCTGATGGTGATGTGATCATAAACGATTGTATAACTGTGACGCTTCCATTCTTAGGGAGTGATAAAATGGGTACGGATTTTAGTGACTCCTCTCAGTAGAGAAGTAATCTGATCTTGGTCCAAGTGTGGGACATTGATCTGAATGTGATTCAGATGAAATGGGAAGATTAGATTTACGATCATGATTTAATCAAGCATCTATGAGAGGTCTGTAAGATTTGGATTTGAGATGTGATCTCAATATCCAAGTCACTATATGTGGAACGTACAATTGCCCTATCCTTATCTTCAAGTATCTACGAAGAAAACACATTATCCTTGAAAGAGTTCAAGGATAATTTCATTGTTGATATATACATCCAAGCATTGAGAAAATTGATAATTAAATGTCATTTAATTATCATGAATAATATGAATTTGATTCATATTATAAGGAGAGTTATATTAGATAATTAAATGTGATTTAATTATCAAAGATGTGAATAATGTGAATATGATTCATATTATTTGGGCACATGAGAATAGAGATCCAAGATTATTAAATGTGGTCTAGTTATCATGGATATGATGTTGTGGATATCACTATCCAAATTATTCACATATATTTATAAATGTGATTTATAATGTGTTGGAGAGAGCAAGTTATGATTTATATTTGTTGATTAATTATTGATGTGAATTTGATTTACATTGGATAATTAATTAAACATGTAAATCACATTTTATTTTGGGTTGTGAATGTGATTCGTAATTTTCCAATGACAAGATTGCAATGTTCAGAAAATAAATATGGATTACTTTTATGGAATAGTTTACAATAAGTGTTGCTTTAAATATTGAAGATTTCCACGGAATAATGTAATCTAAAGAGATTACATGAGGATTTCACCTTCCTTCTTATGGAGGGTGGATGGCCACCATTCCCATTAGGAAAGGGTGGCCGCCCCCCTTATAATGGAAAAAGGCAATCACCATTATCTCCATGTATGATTGATTTAATTTTATGATAATTTATATTGATTTATCAATATATATTTGGTCTATATTAAATTAATTATTGTTACAACAAAATGTTGACCATTGAAAGAAGCACAAATCAATCTCATCCATTTATTTTGTGTAGTCCATGGATTGTGATCAACAGAATCCCAAAAAATTATAAATAGAAGGGAACCCCTTGCTTTTCAAGTTACAACATTACAACATAAGGCTCTCTCTATCATTCTCCACACACCATCCCTCCCTCTCTCTCATTGTGGTCGTTCACCATGGAGCCCTAGAGAGAGTCATCATCGTCGCAATGTCGACGTTATGATGTCGGATTGCTTTCTCATGGATCTCCGTCTCCTTCAATACACCTCGCTCAAGAATGTTGTATCTCATTTGACGAGATCAGGAGATTCACCGCTTGGATCATCAACATGGATTGCGAGAAGCATACGTCTCATCAATGCGCTCGCAAGCGTCTCCTCTATAGGATTGGACTTGAGATAGGAGGCCTCTTCGTTTAGAGACTCAATCATAATCACGCTTCAAGAGGTAACCCTATACTTGTTTCTGTTTTTTATGAAACGATCCGAGAAGTGTTCTTGTATCATGTAGTTTTATCGCATGAAAATTTTTTAAATTCCACTGCCTTGAGCACTAGTGCAACTAGTCGCTCCTGATCGCATATTATGTGATCCTCAGTGTGATGCACTTAAGAATCCTAACATATCCTTCAAGTGGTATGAGAGCCTAAGTTCGGAGGTTTTGGATACGGTCCATAAGCCTAGGATGACTTGGGTTCATTAGGGTTTGCGATTTTTTATCGCATGTGATTCATGATGGCCTATTTTGTGAACATTTTTGGCCCTGATTAAATTGTTTAAACACGAAACTATTTAATTATCTTCCCCATTAAAAAAAAGAAAATTGTGGGATTTGAGTTTGGGTGATTTGGAATCCGTTTGCTCAAGTTATGATCGTTTTAGTGAACATGTATCCACTATTTCGAGGTTGGCGAATCTTGACGTATAAAGAGTTAATTACTAATTTAAATGCCTATAAATGCATGAAAATCACTTTGATTATGTTGTAAATCAAATTATCAAACTATGAAAACTTATTTTGCATAATTTCAATCATTGGTCTGAATGTGATTCAGATGAAATGAGAAGATTAGATTTATGGTCTTGATTTAATCAAGCATCTGTGAAAGGTCTGCAAGATCTGGATTTGTGATGTGATCTCAATATCCAAGTTACTATACATGGAATAATGCAATCTCCATGTCCTTATATTCAAGTATCTGTAGATAAAGCGCATTATCCTTGAAAGAGTTCAAGGATAATTTCATTGTTTATATATGTATCCGAGCATTGAGAAAATTGATAAATAAATGTGATTTAATTATCATGAGTAATATGAATTTGATTCATATATAAGGAGGGTTATCTTAGATAATTACATGTAATTTAATTATCAAAGATGTGAATAATGTGAATGCGATTCACATTATTTGGGCACATGAGAATATAGATCCAAGATGATTAAATGTGATTTAGTTATCACGGATATGAATAATGTTGATAGCACTATTTAAATTATTCACATATATTATAAATATGATTTATAATGTATTGGAGAGAGCAAATTATGATTTATATTTGTTGATTAATTATTGATGTGAATTGGATTCATATTGGATAATTAATTGAAAATGTAAATCACATTTTATTTTGGGTTGTCAATGTGATTCACATTTTCCAATGGCAAGATTGTAATGTTCACAAAGTAATTATGGATTACTTTTGTGGAATAATTTACAACAAGTGTTGTAAATATTGAAGATTTCCATAGAATAATGTAATCCAAAGAGATTACATGAGGATTTCACCTTACTTATTAGGGAGGGTGGATGACCACCAATCCCATTAGGAAAGGGTGGACGTCCCCTCTCATGATGGAAGGAGACAATCTTGCTTCGATTATCTCCATGTATGATTGATCTTATTTTAGGATTAATTTATATTGATTTATCAATATATATTTAATCTAAATTAAATTAATTGTTATAACAAAATATGGCCATTGAAAGAAGCACAAATCAATCTCATCCATTGATTTTGTGTAGTCCATGGATTGTGATCCATGGACTCCCAAAATATTATAAATAGAAGGACACCCCTTTCTCTTCAAGTTACAACATTAGAACATAAGTCTCTCTCTCTCATTCTCCATATGCCATCTCTCCGTCTCTTAAATCATGGCTGTCCACCATGGAGCCCTAGAGAGAGTCACCATTGCAACGTCATCATTATGCTTTCGGATTGCTTGCTCGTTGATCTACATCTCCTTTAGTGTGCATAACTCGTTAAGAAGACGTCATCTTACATGTGATAAGATCAAGAGATTCGTTGCTTGGATCATCAACATGGATCGCGATAAGCATGCGTCTCATCAACACGCTCGCAAGCGTCTCCTTCATCGGATCGAACTTTAGACAGGAGGTCTCTTCATTTAGAGACTCTATCACAAACACGCTTCAAAAGGTAACCATAATACTTGTTTGTGGTTTAGATGAAATGATATGAGAAGTGTTCTTTTATCATGTGGTTTCATCGCCTGAAAATTTTTAACTTCTGCTACCTCGAGCGACTAGTGCAACTAATCGCTCCTGATCGCATATGATGCAATCCTCACGCTTCCGTGATGAAATTAAGGATTTTACCATATCCTTCACCATCCCCCTATACATGGTATACCTAATCCTAAGTGTAGCAGGTTGTATCTACATGGAGGGAGGGTTGAGAATGGGAAAGAATAGATGAATGATTCTGTTAGCAATGTGAACCCCGGGCGAACCATTCCTACGATAAATGTTATTTTAATAAATGATTTATCAATAAAAGTTATTGGTTATTTTCACTCCCTTTCTGAGATTGAATGAATGAATGCACTAAAAGGTCCCTCTGTACAATAAGGTTATGTACCATGGCCAAATTGATTATCATACAACTGTTGATTCACTGAATGAATCATAGAGGCTGATGCTTGGATGAATATATAAGGAATTAGATAGAGGGCTCATCAAGCATCGTCAAATGATTGTTAAGTGATGATCTCCAGCCTGAGTAGGAGATGGCAATCCTTTCTCAAATGGCTGATATCTGACTGACCACTTGATGCAGGTCCTCCGCATGGGAATAGTGATTCGGAGGTGTCAGATTAGTTGAGTCAGTGGGTTGACTTAACGAGATCGAGATAACCAAAGACCTATGTTGAATGCTGTCACAGCATAGACATGTATCCTCTAACCGGAGACAGATCTGTTGCTATATGTCTGAGTATGTACATTTGGCAGACCAATAGGTTGATGACCTAACCAAGGTCTATATACCGATGAGCTGGTGTGCATGTAAGGGCATATGAGTAATACGATCTCTCAAAGGGATCATACATGTTCACTTATGAACCGGGAGACATGAGCTCACTCATGAGGTATTAGGACTGATCAAATTCCATACATGGTCGTTATGCTTTGGAAGCATGATATGAATTTGAAGGTAAGATATATGCTTTTGGAAAGCATATGATCTATACCAATTCCCAGTGACCAAGATTGAGAAACTTAATGATCAAATCCTGAAGATGACAGTATAAAAGTGATCTTTATCTTCAGAATGATCATAGGTCTTCCAGTATGCAATATGTACATGTATTGGGAATACCTGAGGGTGATGTGATCATAAACGATTGTATAACCATGACGCTTCCATTCCGAGGGAGTGATGAAACAGGTTTGGATTTTAGTGACTCCTCTCATTAGAGAAGTGACCTAATCTTAGTCCATGTGCTGGACATTGATCTGAATGAGATTCAGATGCAATGAGAAGATTAGGTCTACGGTCTTGATTTGATCAAGCATCAGTGGGAGGTCCATGGGATCTGGATTTGAGATATGATCTCTACATCTAAGTCACTATACGTGGAACAATACAATAGCCCTGTCCTTATCTCCAAGTATCTGCGGAGAAATCACATTATTCTTGAATGGTTCAAGAATAACTCCATAAGATCTAAGTAATAAAGAAATAATGATTAAATGTGATTTAATCATCTTGACGTGTGTAGAAATTATCCAATATAATTAAATGTGATTTAATTATTAAGGATAAGAATAATGTGGATAGAAATATCCAATTATTCATAATATATTATAAATGTGATTTATAATGTATTAGAGGGAGTTAATTATAATTTATATTTGTTAATTAATTATTATGTGTATTGGATACACATTGTGTAATTAATTGATAATGTAAATTATATGTTGTTTTGGGTTGTGAATGTGATTCACAATTTTTCAATGGCAAGGTTGCAATATTCTCAAAATTAATTGTGAATTATTTTTGAAGAATATATCACAACAAATTTGTTGGAAATAAATAATGAGAGATTTCCATGGAGATATGCAATCTCATGAAATCTCATGAGATTGCCTCCATTGGGAAACAAGTGGGCGACACACATGTCCTATTTGGAATGAGTGGCCGTCCACCATGTTTATATATGGGAGATGTAATCTCCATGTATATTCTCTCCTTATTTGTTGGTGTAATTTAGGATTGATTTATATTTGATTTTGTTAAATATATTTTAATCTAAATTAGATCATAATTTGTTGGTTTTACCAACACCAATCTTGACCATTGGATTAGACATAAATCAATCTCATCCATTGATTGTATATGTCCCATGGATTGAGATCGATGGATCCCAAAACCCTATAAGTAGAGAGGCATACCATGCTCTCTGGGGCTATGAAATATTGGAGCAAAACTCTCTCTCTCTCTCTCTATCTTTTCTTCTCACACACCAACCTCTCTCCCTCTATTTCTTGGTGGTCGTCCGCCAAACCCTAGAGGAGAGGTTCGTCAACGTCATCGCCACCACACCACCGCTTCGATGTTCTTCGATTCTCCGTCTTCCTGGAGTGCTACACTCTCGAAGGAGACATTCGATCTTGTATGACGAGATCAGGAGCAATCGTGCTTGGATCATCTTGTTGGATTGCGAGTACTACACGGTTCATCCATGCGCTCGCAAGCAATCTCTCCGACGATCGGACTTGAGACGGGCGGTCTCTTCTCTTAGAGACTCGATCAACCATGCTTCAAGAGGTATTACTTTATACTTGTTGTGATTATAGATGAAACGATCCGAGAATCGTTCTTGGATCATGTGGTGTCATCGCATGAATTTTTTTTAAATTCCGCTGCACAGAACGACTAGTACAACTAGTCGTTCTACGTCGTATCCGATACGACAATCACTCTTCCGTGATGCGCTTGAGGATAATTCCATATCCTTCAGATTCATCCTGTCTCTATCTAAATAAAGTAAAATATTCCTAAGTATAGATCAAAATATCAACAAGAGAGGAGACATGTGAGGGATCAAAGTAGAACAGTGAAACCCACTCATGCGCCCATATACTTAAGATGAAGCATATCCTAAGTATAGCAGTGATGATTCAGAGGAATGAAAGAAACCAAAAAATGAATAGAAGAATATAACAGAAAAAAGAAGGAAAGAAGGAAACTAAAGAAAGAGTTTTATAGGATCATTATCTAAATCTTTAGATGATGCTAGAGTTGTGGATGATGCATCGTTGAAGATCACTTGGACTGAGTCCAAAACAATCAGGAAAGTGTCATGCTCAAGGTACGACTTCAATAATTAACCATTGACAATGAACTATTGTGCGTCAGATGGCAACTCTGATATCAAAATGCTTCTGTTGTCATGCACTTATTTCACTCTGAATGGCCCTGTCCATTTACATTTCAATTTGTCGAGGAATATCTTCAGCTTTGCATAAAATAACGATACTTTCTATCCGATCTCGAAGGTCTTTTGTCTGATGTGTCGATCATGCTAACGTTTAACCTTATCCATGTACATCAAACTTGTTATCATACACATAGTCCTGGAATTCCAAGAGATTGTTCAGATCTACTTTTCTTTGCTGACCAACTATCTATAAGTCCAAGTTGCAACAGTTCAATGCCCATAATGACTTATAAATTGATTCAATGGGAAGATGGCATAATTTTCTATACACAAGTTGATAGGGCGACATGCCCAAGGGATACTTGTAGGCAGTACTGTATGCACAGAGGATGGTGTCCAAGAGTTGAGACCAATTCTTTCTACCTGGCCTCACAAGTTTCTGTTGATTTCTCTATTGGATAGATCAACCATGTCATTGGTTTGAGGATGATAACAAGAAGCGACTCGGTGCTCCATGCCATACTTCTTTGTTAATTTCTTTACCTCTTTATTTATGAAGTGGCTACCGACCTATGATATCAGACTCTTTGGTATCCCAAATCATGCTATAATTTTCTCGCACAGGAACCGAAAAATTATATGGTTATCAGTTACTCAAGCAGGAATAGCTTCAACCTAATGACTCACATAATCAATGACAAGAAGGATATGCTAAAATACATGATTATTGGGAAAGGTTCCCATGAAATCGATGCCCCAGGCATCGAAGACATCTGAAATCTAAATGAATTTCAAGGGCATCGTGTCTTTAGCTTTGAGGGTTCCTCCCATTTTCTAATAGTCAACAAAGATTTTGACATAGGATGTTGTATCCTTAAATAGTGTGGGCCACCAGAGGCCACATTGTAATACTTTTGTTGTCATTCTATCTCCAGAGTGGTGTCCACTAGATTCGAGCAAGTGATAGTGCTCAAGGGCACTATGATGA
>JAZKJV010007297.1:600000-774584 GCA_037367405.1 Ottelia alismoides
AAACTCGACCCTAAAAAGAACACAAGGAAAAATCATTGTTTTGGGGAGAGTAACCCCCTCATTGTATTCGTTTTAACTTGCTCGTGTACACACTAAGGTTAGTGCCCAAATCCCATAATTCAACCTAAGTGTATGTACAACTTTGTGATTGTCACCTAACTCTAAAACAAACAAGATTAAGAGACCAAACCTTCACGGTCTTCACATTGCGTTGAGTTGGTGAATTGGGGGTTTGTATTGTGTTTGATTGCTTGTGTGCATACCATATCCTTCTGTGCATTTGCGCCTTTTTCTCCATATCTTTTGGCTTGACCCTCGTGCTCTCCCATCTTTTGTTTCGAAGATGGCCGATTGGAGTTATTTTAATCCGATCTTCGCAGATTCCTCGTACTCTTCAGACGATCCACCTTCCCTTTTCCAGGAGGATCTTCCTCCAGATGTTTGTGCATATCCACCTAACCCATTATTTCAGGAGTCGGAGGAACTCAATTTTCACCCACCCTCATTCAACCCACCCGATCCTGGGATTGTGGAGTCACCTTTCATGATTTCCACACTTAAGACATTGAACCAGATGCTGGAGCATATGAATTCGAGGATTTCCAATCTATTTAACATTAATGAGAGCCAGAACGCTGCTCCACTATTTGAGGATATTGATTCATTTGAGGATAATCATGAGAGCTTAAAATCACCCAAAATACAAAAAAATGAAGAAATTTCAAAAATCCAAAAAGAATTCGGGAGACACGTTGTTGATTCATTTTGTGAGGAGAGGACCCAAATGACCGATCATTTACCCACACAGCCATGTCCCAACCTTGACCCCAAGGATGCCACTGTACAGACTGCTCTTGGCAACCCTCGTGTAAATGATGATTCGGACCTCCTCCCTTGTATGATGAGGTCCAAAAATTCAGAAAAATGTTGACTAAACCCGAAGTGGTGGCCACCCTTCATGAGATCATTAAAGCCCCACTTCAACAGGCCATGATAGATTTATCTACTCCTCAACACAAGAAAAGAAAGCGAAGGAGAAGATCTGAGCGTCGCATCTTGACCATGGCCACTGCCTACGCCATCTCTCACCGTCCGTATTTTAAGAAAGGGAACACGACCACACCTCTTGTGAGTTGCTCCATATCTGACTATTCTTGTGATAACGCTCTCCTTGACGGCGGTTCATCAATCAATATAATACCCTTTTCTATGGTACAGTCTCTTCATCTTGGGCCTCTCAAGAAAATCAGGATGATAGTTCAATTCGCTGATGGATCTATCAAGAGGCCGAAGGGTATTCTAGAAAATGCCGTCATTCTTATTCAGGGCATGAATTTTACTTCGGATTTTGTTGTAATGCCCATGGAGACCTCCACTCCTGTGGAGCACCCTCCAATCATCTTGGGACGGCCTTTCCTCTCCTCTGCGGGAGCCGTTATTGATTATGGTTCAGGAGAGATTCGTTTCCGTTCTGATGTAGGGAGCGATGTGTTAATCACTACACCCACTACCGTCCAGAGACCCGCATCCTATGAGAGCCCGCCCGTGTTAGCCAACCCCAAGGAATTTGATCATGATGATACTACCAGAGATTTTTGCTATATGATGGATGATACTGAGATCTGAGAATTCCTCTTCAAGGAGGAGGACTCGGAAAGCATAGACCTTGGAGTTCTCTCTTCTGGTACGTGGCGATGCATTGATGACATCCGCGGAATTTACACGATAGACACCCTAGAGCAAAAGGCAGACCTTGAGACTGGACATGAAGGACATGATTCGACTACTTTCACTGATGAGTCCGTTCCTATTCACCTTGATTCAGATGAGACCGATCAGGCCAAATTTGATTTGATTGCTTTTATAAAGGAATTTGGGCCTTTTGATAAAGATGATGATCCAGTAGAGGCTCGCCAAGCTGAAATTGATCCTACTTTTTCTGATAATGATTACGAGCCATTTTACTTTGAGGTTTGCAAGACTTCCCAGGCAGGACATGACCACACTACTTCCAATAACCGGTTTAGTCCTGCACAATCTGAAACCGCTGAGGATATAATTTTGGTCGATCCTACTTAATTTATGTCTAATGATGATCCCAATATCGACCTACATCTTGTCAAATCCATACCTCAGCAGTCCCGCAAGAAGGTTCGTTTTCGACCTTCTTAACCTTTGTACATCCACTCCTCTTGTATATCCTTTCGTTTCACTCTTTCTTCTCCCGTTTTATTAGTCACCCCTTTTCCGTGTGTGTGTGTAAACTATACTTAGGATGTTCTATATCCTAAGTATGGGGGGTGAAGGATTTGTGTTGTCCATATTCGTCCAATTTATCACCCTCGTTGTTGTTGCCTATACTTAGGGATACTCTACCCTAAGTATAGGGGGGTGATGTTGTTCATATCGTATCTTTGTGAGTCTGTACATTCTCTTCATCGGTTTTCCCCTTTGTACATTCTACTATACTTAGGATTACTTGATCCTAAGTATAGGGGGGATCACCAACTTCTCGTCTTTTTATCTTTTCTTTGAGTCGTTGTAGCATCGGAGTCTTTTCACATCTCTTTGCTTAGCACGAGTTATGTCTTCCTTTGTCGCTCTCTGATCACTATGAGGACATAGTTCGAGCTAAGTATAGGGGGGTGTCGTATATATTGTATATATACTTTAGACATAACTCGTACTTTTAAATACATTTATTTGGGGGGTTATGTGTATATTTTGTAAAATCCACGTAAAAAAAACAAACAAACAAAAAAAACAAACAAAAAAAATACAAAAAAACAAAAAAAAAACAAAAAAAGAAGAAAAACAAAACAAAAAAAAACAACAACAAAAAAAACAAAAACAAAAACAAAAAAACAAAAAAATAAATAAAACAAAAGAAAAAAACAACAAAAACAAAAAAACACACAAGAAAAAACAACAAAAACAAAAAAAAGAGGGGGAAGAGAGAGAGAGAGAGAGAAACAAAAAAAAAACAAAACAAAAAAACAAAAAAACACACAAAAAAACAAAAAAAATCTCTTGTATATACTTGTATATATTACTAACCTTTTCTCCTTAAAAAAAACTACAAAACCAAAAATCATAAAAACTTGCATAAAAAAACTTTCTTTCACATCTGCATTTTCCCTCAAAAAATCCATAAAAAGTTCAAAATTAGAAAATTATTTTTAAAAAAAATGGTTCTTTTCACATGTGCATCATTCTTTAAAAAAAACCTCTGCATTGTTCATATTCTGCATTTGCATGTGCATTTTTCAGGATAGCATTGATATTTAAACTATGTCTGGAATAAAATTGAAGAATGGAGCTTAGTTGGACCTTAATCCACCTAATTCTCAGAGGAACTTCACCGAGAAATAGGATTTTAGAAACTTCAGGTCTTTGCCACATGACAATGTGCAACATTTGACTCTTAGTGTCTAACCTGGTCTCTTCATTCTGGGTACAACTTTGAAATAGCGAATTAATTTGTACTCCCGCACAATGAACTTAGCTCAACTCAGACGGGATGTTAGAAGATTGTATGCGTTTCTTTTCTGGTAGCGTGGAAATCTAAAGATCGGAGTACGGGTTGAAATAAAGCTTCGGAAAAGGGATGGACGGCAGGGCACAATTTTTTCTAAGACCCCAAAACATGTACGGAAAAAAAGATTCTATATCCGTAGGGGCACAACAAGATCCAAGCAGAACCACCAAAACTCCAAATACAAAGAAGCTACTACCAAATAAATATCTGACCAAAAAGGTCCAAGCTTCAAGAAAACCTGCAGATCTTGGTGGAGACTCGGCTACACGGGCCAGCTTCACAAGGAGAGGTGACTACACTGGCCACCCTCCAGTTCTTTTCTCATTCTTCTAACTTCTCCCCCAATTCGATTGTGAACACAGCACGACAGACCTTAGAAGGAAATACCTGACTCCCCGAGGATGAGTTATTGGAGAGGAGATTTGCATGGTAGTCCGGCATTCTGGATGGGAAGAGCTAAAATTTTTCACACACATGAGACGATTGTTCAATGTTCATAGGGTATGCTTTGGGAAGATGATCGATCTAAGATGACTTTTGGGCCAAAACTGTGACAATGATGTGTAGAACTTGAAGGCTGTTGGTTTTAAAATTCTAAGTCTCACAGAAGTTCCGAGACACAAATAATCCAAAGGTCCGACAGAGCTCCAAACTACAATTTTATGAAGATAAGTTAAATACTCAATATTGTCCTACTTTCTTTATTTTCCCTTTCTTTTTCTACTTCACTTATTCTTTCAAATAAGTGTTTGCTAAGGGACTAGCAAAGTTAAAGCATAGGGGGATGATGAATCTGCGATTCGTCATCTTTATTCATTTATTTTAGCTTAAAATCTCTTATAAAACGCCCGCATATAACGTTAACTCCATATTCTTACTAACTTGCATTTATGTGTAAATATTGTACATTTCTTACTAATTTTAACCTAAAATAAATAAAGAAAGAAAGAAAGAAAAAATAAAGAAAAGAAAATAAAAAAAGAAAAAAAGGAAGACTGTATACAGGATGACCCGAACCCCGAGAGAAGGTCAAGACTTGACCTGATCGACCAGGAATAAAGTAGGGGGAGATAGAGTCCTCAACCAGAAAATCCAAAAAAATGTGTTTCTCACTTATTTTGTGTATATCTGTATAAGACTGACACTAATTTATTTGTACCTTAATTGAACCCAAATCAAATAACATTCAAAACCAAAGTTGTAAATCAAAATGCGTCCTAATTAATAAAAATGATTGCACAATTAAATCATGTATAGAATAAAAGTAGCCACACTTGAAAAAAGCCACTAAGCACTAATTGAAAGATCAATTCCGGCTCCATATGATATCAAATTGAACCAATATCACTTCCATTGAATTCTAAGTTAAATTATCTTCAAAGTGGCTGTGATTTCATAATTTTTGGAATTACGGTTGAAAAGTCGGTTTTCTGGGGTGGTTTGTGCAAATTTCCCTTGTATTTTGTGCATATTGTATTTGTATGTATATTTGTAAATATTTTTACTAATTACTTAGAACAAAAATAAAAATAAAAAAATTAATAACATTCTTAAAACAAAAAAAGGCTAATTTCATCATTTACCCTTGTATATAATACCATATATGTGTATAGTATATGTATATAGTTGCTATTTTTAACCAACCATCATAAAAAAATAAAAAAATAACATTTTTTAAATTCCAATAAATAAAGTGACAAAAATTCAAAAAATTAGTTAATAATTTTATCTCTCTTCTATTTTATCTCATCTCTCACTTTATCTCATCCACCAAAAAATTCAAAAATACATTTCAATTTTCATTTCTCTTATCTTCTTATCTAAAAATTCAAAAATTCAAGTGTCGTCTCTTTTCTATTTATATGGTTCCATCTCCCTCATTCCAACTGGATCAATCTTTAGAGAGAGGAGCCCGATCTCCGAGAGAAATTTCGTCGAGAATTGTACCCAGCCTCCGAGCCGCCCGGTGACAGCGAGTCGGCCTTGTCGAGGCGATCACGGTCTATTTTCCGCTCCTAAGGTGAGATCCAAAATTTTTTTCGCATTTAGCTTAGTTTAATCGTAGTGTAGTTCATCGTAATTTTTTTATCGTCATTTTTATTTCCCTAGATCTTAAAAAAAATTCATCACGATTTTGATCCGCTCCGCCTCGATTTTTCATCCCACATTCTCGATCTTTCCGCCTTCGATTTCTATCTCACACGATCTACCAACTCCGACCACGCACGGTGGTCGGAGAGTCGGATCCAACTCTTCCCTTTTTTCTACGGATCCCCATTCTTTTTCCAATTTGTAAATAAAAAAATTTGTTTCTTTTTCGTCTCTAACGTTTGTTTTGCAGGATCATATAAAAAAACAAAAATAAAAAAAATAAAAAATTTCTTTAACCTTTCTACTCTTCTGTTTTTCGGATTTAAAAAAATAAATAAAAAATTCTTACTGTTTACATTGCAAAAAAACAAAAAAAATAAAAAAAATAAATTAAAAAATAAGAGGACGGCAGCTAAGAGGGCCGCCGCCCCCTCACCCATGCGCTCCTCGCGGCCGGCGGCCAACCGCCCAGGCCGCGCCGACACAGCCCCTCCTCCACGCCATCCGCGCCACCGCCGTTGGCCGCCCGTGCTCATACCTCCGCGCCCCTCCGCTCCGTGCCACCACTCTCCACCGCGCTCCAGATCGGCTCCGCCTGCGCGAGCCCCTCCTCCGCACGGCGGCTCGGCAACGCCGCCCACAGCTGCAGTCCACCGCCGTTCAGCGCGCCGCATCCCCGATCTGCCCCACGCGGCCGTGCGTTGCCGCCATCCCGCTACTGCCACCCCTCCGCGCCGCCATCGACCTTCCGCGCTCCTCCGCCCTTGAAACCCCCGCCACAGCGTGCAGCCCGCGTGAAGAAGAAGAGAAGAAGGCGGCGGCCTCACCCCCTTGTTGGTGCCCCTTTTGCAAAGAACGAAGAAACCCTAAGATTGGGAGGGTGGCTTATTTTTGAATTATTTATTGAAAGAATTGCAATATTGATCTCAGAAGATTCTAAAATTACAAAAGCGTCCCTGCCAGTTCAAGAACTTTTGACACAATTTACAGCTACGCCCTCCAAAGTCCTCAAATTCGCCAAGAAGCCCCTGTCAGCCTCCAGAGCACATGATATGCACATGACATAGTGGTAAAACTGCATATTTTTTCTCTCTGTTTATTTTTTTATTTATTTGAGACAAAAACTTAGAATCTTTACATTTCAGTCCAAACATTCACAGTATTTACATTCTAGTCCCTGAACTGCTAAACATTAATTTGTGTGCTCTCTTTGATTGAAATACATGTTATTTGTGATCCAAACATTTTGAGAAAATTGTGCTATGCTCCTGATGTGATTATTTTATTAGCATAGATTTTCCATTGCATTTCTCTTTCATTTATAATTATTAAAAAAATCAAAAACATGTCATTTTCCTTGTTTGAAATTCCAAAATTCATAAAAATTCAAATATTGTTCCAAAAATTCCAAAAAAAAAATAGAGTAGTTGTATTTCATTGTCTTTTAATTTCTGACCAATTTTCATGCATTAATTATTTATAAAACCCAAAAAAATTGAAAAAGATCAAAACTCTTATAAAAATCACAGAAAATTCTACAAAAATTCAAAAATAGTGCTGATCAGACTGCTGATATATTCACCAAAGCTCTTACTAGAGGTCCATTTCAGAGATGTTCCAAACGAGGATGATAGACATATATGCTTCATCTTGAGGGGGAGTGTTGAGATAGTTGTATCTCTTTATGGTTATTTCTTATTTTAATATTCTTCATGTACCTCTTATGTAACTAACCTAGGGCTTTTCTCCTATATAAGAGATCCCTAGGGTCTCTTGAATGACAAGTCATTCCATTCTTCCAACAAAAAGAATGCTTACAATGCTAAGAAACGCCCATCTATTCGAATTAAAAGAAAATCTACAACAAGATTGTCTGCTTAGAATCTTACTTTCCATTGTTGCCAAATACATTGCAAAATGGGAGCCCATTGCAGGTGTAATCAAATAAGCACCTAATGTATTAAACCTGTATACAACAAAACATATAAAATACTTAGCTACACCATATAGTTCTCAATGTGAAAATATTATTCAACACTAAGCAGACCTACCAGTCATTGAGGGGACTAAATACATGACTCTCGGGTGTAATAACCGCATGGTCTTTTTTAAGCACACTTCTTGTGAAACCAGGCAAATCTAAGCATGGAGGAAATAAAAATCAAACATCATAATATTACAGTGATAACAAAGTCTCGAAAAAACAAGAATATTTGATCATAACAAACAGAAAATTCACAAGTACGTTTTAACAAGGTCGGCATAGAAGATAAAACGTCCAACAATCTCTTAACCAGAAAAAGCCCTCATGTGAGAAGATTTGTAAAAACTCTACAACCCAGAGAACATTTTGGCATATGAAACTTTTTAAAAGGAGAACAAGAACGTATAAATAAAATATAAATAGTATTTCACAAACGGAAGCAGGATAAGGATACATGTCAAATATATTAAGAGATCAAACGGAAGAAGATTGTCGTATTGAGACAGATTCTCCGTGCAGGAAGTCAGTAGCTGTTACTATTTAATTTATTAAAAGAGAGGTCTACAAGTTGTTACTCTAGTAACTGTTTCTCAGTATCGAAGCAGTTAAACTTAGCATTCTGAAGTCTGAACTCACTTCTCGACAATGTATCCGTTTCTACAACGTTAGTCTTGAGTGTTCGCAGTGATCGGAGGTAAAAGTCATTGGTGTGTATGGAAAGGAAAATAATGACTATTTGTGCATGAGGTTATATGGCTCTCTTACATAGAGAGGAGAAGAGGACAAATTACATAATAGAGACAAAAGAAACAGAAAAATGCATAAGATATAAGAAGATATATAGATAACTCTTAACATTCCCCCTCAAGATGGAACATAGATGTCAATCATGCTCAGCTTGGAATAACATTTATGGAATGGCCCTCTAACTAGGGTCTTGGTGAAAACATTTGTTGTATATTCTCCTAAGCTGACGTGGGAAGTAGAGATGAAGCCCTTATTGTAGAGACTTATGTTATGATGTTATGTATTGTTTATTAATTTCTGTTTTATTTCCGGACGTCTATGTATTTTACCCATTGGGTCTATCTCTATATAAGAGAGCTTAGGTTCCTTGGAATAATAGATTACTCGGTTTTTCCCAACATGGTATCAGAGCCAAGAGTCTAACCCTAACCCTAGGCTCCTCTCTTCCGCCGTCGTACCCCCCCAGCCCCCCATCCCACCTTCTGTCGCCGTTGTCCCTCCCCTCCTCCACCGCCCCTCCTCATCGCCGCCGGGGCCCCTCGCCGCCCCCCCTTTCGCCGTCGGGGCTCCCATCTCGCCGCCGGGCCTCGCCTCTCTCCTCCGCCGAACTGTGCCCTAGGTAGGGGACCCTGACCGTCGGGTTCCCTTCCTTCCACGCCGATGCCACCACTTTCGTCGGGCATTCCATCTCCATGGATTTGAGTGCGTAACGTCTATATATGCACTCAAATCCGATCAAGTTCTTGTAGACAACTGTTTCTAGTCTACAATCCCTAGTTCTTCATCTACGGCGATATGTCAGAACACAAGGTCGATATGCCCTCCATAGGCGCCTTCAAAGATCCTGCGCCAATAGTCAAGATGGACGGGACAAACTACGAGCTCTGGGCGATGCAGTTCATGAGTCTCATGAAGTCAAACGGTAAGAAGCATATACTTACCAAGGATGAGCCGGCAGAGAAGACTGGGATCTATACTTCGTGGGAGGTGGATGACTCTTATGCCAAAGTTTGGCTATCAGGCACACTGTCGATGGAGATTGCCAATGACGTCCTTAATCAGCCCACTGCCAAGGCAATGTGGGATATTCTGGTCGCTACTTATTCCCAAGTGCAGAACGAGACCAAGATGTTACAGCTTCAGCATGATATATTCACGATGAAGCAGAATGGGCGGCGACTTCATTCGTTGTACACGTCCCTGAGAGGGATGTTCGAGAAACTATACAGTACCATACCACTCACGGTAACTCCAGAGCAGCAGAAGACATTTCGGAACGCTACCATGCTGGGCGTACTACTTGCAGCACTTGATCCTGAATATGAGGCAGCTCGCTCTCAGATATTGGCCGATGCGGTTATTCCTCCTATGGAGGACGTTTATTGGAGGCTCGGTCACATATCAGTCTCCTCCAGCATGTCTACTCCACCCCCATCGGCGATGGCAGTATCGCGTGGGAGAGGTGGACAGTCTTCTGGTCGTGGACGTGGACCCCGTGGACGAGGAGGTCACTTTCGCCAGCCGTGTTCATTCTGCCACCGCACCGGTCACTCGGAGGATACATGCTATTCTAAGCATGGGTTTCCAGCATCAGCGCGTGTAGACGAGCATGTTCCTCCACAGTTAGCTTCCACTGCCGATAACAGATTCGAAGAGCTTGTGGCACGTCTACGTGATATTATGCCTCACTCATCTACTGATTCGCTAAGAGGACCTTCAGATGTTGCTGCTACAGCTTCTGCCAGTTCATCAGCCGCTGCCAATACCTTAGGTAGTGCCACTGCCTTTACATCTTGTCATGACCTCTCTAATTGGATTATCGATTCTGGCGCCGCCCATCATCTCTGTCGTGACAGAGAGAGACTTGAGTCCTACAGGGACATCCCATATGGCCGCTCAAACTGATAGCAGATGGTACTCATTCCCTCATCGCTGGATAGGGGGAGGTTTCCTTATCACCTACTGTGCATCTCCAGAATGTTTTACATGCTCCTGAGTTCTCCATAAACTTGTTATCTATTAGTCAAATTACGAAGGATTTGCACTGCCGTGCTATATTTGACCCCTCATCTTATTTTTAAGGACTACTAACGGGCAGGGTGATTGGCTATGGCTCTGAGCAGAATGGTCTCTATCGTCTAAACCAAAACTCTTATGCTGGCGTCTCTTCACATTCAGTCGGATCAGTCTCTCCGTACATCTAGCATCTTCGGTTTGGCCATCTCCCGCTCTAGAAAATGCGACATCTCTTGCCTCAGATCTCTCCCAGTCCGTCCTTTCGCTGTAAAGCGTGTCAGTTGGGAAAGCATCATCGGTCTAACTTCCCTAATCGTCAGAGTCGGAGCAGTAGCTCCCCGTTAGAGTTGTTTCACATTGATATTTGGGGTCCGAATCATGTACCTGATCATCAGGGACAAAGGTTTTATCTAATGGTGGTGGATGATTTTTCTCGTGTATCTTGGGTCTTTCTTTTAAAGAATAAATCTGAAGCAACGGATGTTATTAAAAATTTGATTAATGAAGTGCAGAATGTTTTCTCTTCTACTGTCAAATATGTTCGTACAGATAATGCATTGGAATTCTGCACCCGTTCTCTCTCTCAGTTTCTGTCGTCTAAGGGTATTATTCACCAAACCACATGTGCTTACACCTCTCAACAGAATAGCATGGCAGAAAGAAAACATCGTCATCTTCTTGACATTACTCGAACCCTTCTTATTCAGAGTTGTGCTCCTATCACTTTCTGGGGGATGTTGTCCTTACAGCCTGCTATCTAGTCAATCGAATGCCATCATCTGTCCTTGGTGAGAAAATTTTTCTTTCTGTCATTTTCCCTGATAAGGAATTATTCTCACTTACTCCTCGTGTCTTTGGTACCGTTGCATTTGTTCATTGCATGTCTCCTGGACTTGACAAACTCTCTCCTGGAGCTGTCAAGTGTGTCTTTGTAGGTTACTCTAGGACTCAAAAGGGTTATCGTTGTTATGACCCAGTGGAAAATAAATATTTTGTCAGTGTTGATGTCACATTTTTTGAGTCCGTTATGTACTTTTCCCCTGCAGGTGACAGATTGGTCTCGTCCACTACCAACAATGATGTCTATGTCCCTCCTAGCTTGAGTTCACCTGAGTCCACTCCAGCTCCGGTTGCTACACCACCATGGAAGGTCGTATCGATATCGATATCGTTTCGGTCCGCCTGAAAATGGATATATCGGGATATATCGATGATATCGGTGGAAATGTCGAAAATAGCGCAAAAAAGCCATTTTTTGGCATTTTTTCAGAAATTAATGTCATCCAAGATATTAAAATAACAAATAACGTACAAATACACACTTATATCACACATATCGGTCCATTTATAGACCATATATCGCACATATCGGTATCTCACATATCGTTCATATCGAACATATCGATATTAATATTGATCCTTGACTTATAAATATTGGAAATGGATTTCATTCAAGTTCTTATAACATGAAATACTACAAATATACACCTAGAAAATACATATAGAACATTTATGAGGACTATGATCCTTATAGTGCACATATCGGTCATATCAAACATATCGTTGATATTGTTAGTTGTTAACATACTATATATATTGAAAATGGAGTTCATCCAAGTACTTTGATCACTAAATAATTTACAAATGTACTCTTACTCTCTTAGATAACACATATCGATCATTTATGAACCTTATATCGCATATATCGATACGGTTGTACTGTTAGTTGTTGACCTATATATATATATATTGAAAATGGAGTTTATCCAAGTTCTTAGATCACTAAATAACTTACAAATATACTCTTAGATCACACATATCGATCATCTATAAAGCTTATATTGCATATGTCGATCATTTCGAACATATCGACATTAATGTTGATTCGTGACTTACAGATTTTTTTTGAAGAATTGACTTATAGATATTGGAAATGGATTTCATTCAAGTTTACAACATGGATAACTTGTAAATATACACTAAGTTGAAGAACCATTGATGCACCCTCCTGTCGTACTATACCCTACCAGTACGGGGGTCTCGCTGCCTGGGGGGGCTAAGGGGGCCCAGGTTGGTCCTCCCTTGCGGGGGCAACGCCCCCGACCCGGAACAAAGTATATAAATCATAGATTGTTTTAATACTAGGTGTAGCTAGATAGGTAGTGGAATTAAGCTTGCATGAATAATAACATTCATATATAGGGATATCGACGAAATATCGGCGATATCAGTCGATATCTTGTATTTCCTGTACTGAATCCATTCATTTTTGACCGATATGGGCCGATACGGCTATATATCACCGATATATCGGCGATATATCGCCGATATCCCTGTAAAAGGATATACACTCCGATTTCGATACCCCCAACCTCTCGATACCGATATATCGGCGATATATCGCCAATACGACCTTCTATGTACACCACCGCCGCCGCCACCGCCACCTCCACAACCACCTATTCCACCCTTCCCTAAATTCTATACGCGTCGGTCAGGTCCTGCTCAGGCTATACGTCAGGCATCCATCACGCCTCAGGTATGTTCAGATGACGTCACTACTGATGGGTCAGATATGGTACATGTGCAGGATTCTTCATTGCAGGAGGAGACTACACCATCCAGTACAGAGGACGACGACATTGATATTCCCATTGCTATTCAGAAGCAGAAACGGACTTGTGTGTCTTATCCGTTGGCTTCCCAGGTGTCCTTTCATCGTCTCACATGCGACTTTCAGAGATTTGTTGCGGCTTTGTCTTACGTGGACATACCACGGACTTATCAGGAAGCTATGAAGATTGATTACCGACGACTGGCTATGGAAGAAGAGATGTGTGCCTTACAGCCTCGTGGCACATGGAGCTTGGTTAATGCTCCCCTTGACGTGTCCACTGTTAGCTACAAGTGGGTATTCACATTAAAATACCATGCTGATGGCAGTCTAGATCGGTACAAGGCACAGCTAGTGCGCGAGGTTTCACACAAACCTATGGCGCGGACTATATGGATACATTTTCTCCAATGGCTCATCACTCTACTCTTCGTATTCTTTTATTAGATGTTGTGGTACGTGACTAGACTATATCTCAACTTGATGTCAAGAATGCCTTCTTGTATGGAGATTTGCAGGAGAAAGTCTACATGCAGCATCCACCAGGGTTCACTGCTGAGGGGGAGAAGCATATGGTGTGTAGACTTCACAAGGCGATTTATGGCCTTAAGCAGAGCCCAAGGGTGTGGTTCCAGAAGCTTTCCCACTTGATTGAACGACAGGGGTTCAAAAGATCTAATGCAGATCACTCGTTGTTCATTCAGAAGTCCTCTACAGGTACGGTGGTCATCATGGTCTATGTTGATGATATTCTGGTTACAGGAGATGATGTTCAGGGAATAGAGAGGGCAAAAGCATTCCTGGGTCGTCAGTTTGTCACAAAGGATCTTGGTACCCTAAGATACTTTCTGGGGTTGGAATTTGCCAGGAATGCACGGGGTTTGGTGATGACACAAAGGAAGTACATTACATATTTATTGATTGAAACATGCATGGCTGGATATAGACCATCGAGTACTCCTATGGATCCACGCATGAAGCTGTATGACGATGACACTGCAGAAGTAGACAAGAGAAGATATAGAGAGATGGTGGGTAAGCTCCTTTATATTACCATAACTCGACCGGACATTACTTTTGCAGTAAGCCGGGTGAGTCAATTTATGGAGCATCCAAGACAAGTCCATATGGATGCCATATACATGATACTGAGGTATCTAAAGTCTTCTCTAGGCTCAGGGTTGCTATTTAGAAAGGGCACAGATTTATCCATTTCAGCATGTGCAGACGCAGATTATGCAGGATGCCCTAAAGATCGAAAGTCTAATTCAGGATTCACAGTTTTTGTTGGGAGCTATCTGGTTTCTTGGAAAAGCAAAAAACAAACTGTTGTGGCAAGGTCCAGTGCTGAATCAGAATATAGAGCCATGGCGCAAGCAAGCACGGAGATGATGTGGGTTCGAGCTGTGCTAGAAGATCTACATATAGCTGTACCTTTACCGATGCAGCTTCAATGTGACAATCATGCAACATTGTTTATTGCCAACAATCCAGCATTTCATGAAAGAACAAAGCATATCGAAGTGGACTGCCACTAAACGAGAGACCTGATCCAGAGAGGCCTGATATCTACATCCCATGTTAGCTCAGGAGATCAGACTGCTGACATATTCACCAAGCCACTGCTCAGAGGACCTTTCCAGAGATGTCCTTCCAAGCTGAGCATGATAGACATCTATGCTCCACCTTGAGGGGGAGTGTAGAGACTTATGTTATGATGTTATGTATCATTTATTAATTTCTGTTTTATTTCCGGACGTCTATGTATTTTACCCATTGGGTCTCTCTCTATATAAGAGAGCCTAGGGTTCCTTGGAATAAAAGATTACTCGATTTTTCCCAACACTTATGAAACATGTCTCATGTATAATGGCAATCTACCTCAATGTGTTTGGTCCTCATGGAAAGCTGGATTGTTGACAATAAAATGAACAGCATGCTTAACACATTGCAACTGCATGGGAAGAGGACCATCAACAACTAAGTCTGTCAAAATGGATATGACCCATACCATCTCATTGTTCCTTTGTGCCATAGCTTTATACTCAAACTCAGCACTAGATCTAGCAACCACAGTCTGCTTCTTATTTTTTTCCACAAGATCAAATAGCTCCCTATGAAAACCAAAAGCCAGAAGTAGATTTCATGTCCTCAGGGGCATCTTGCATAGTTAGCATCTATTCACGTTGTGATGCTAAATGATGTCCCTATGCTAAATAGCAGCCATATACTTGGAGAAGACTTCAGATACTTCAGAATCATACAGACTGCATCAATATGAGCATGTTGTGGTGCTCCATAAACTGGTTGACTTTGCCTACTGCAAAGGAGATATCTGATATGGTAATAGTCAAGTAGAGGAGCTTCCAAACAAGCTCCAAGTATCTCTTCTTGTCAACCTCCTATGTATCATCATTGTATAGCTTCTTCATGTCGGGATACAGTGGAGTAGTAGTAGGTCTGCAATCTGTCATCCATGTTTCTGAGAGGAGATTTGTAACGTACTTCCTTTGTATCATTACAAAACCCCAATGGCTCCTACCAAACTCAAGTCCAAGGAAGTAACATAATTTGCCAAGGTCTTTAGTGACAACATGTTGTCCAAGAAATATCCTTAGCCTTACTAATGTCATGTATGTCATTTCCTGTAATAATGATGTCGTCTACATAAACCAGAATGATAATGATATCTATATGTATCCTCTTACGGTAAAAAAAGTGAATGAACTACAGTCGATCCCATGAATCCTTGTTGATTTATCAAGTACAAAAACTTCTAGAATTATGCTCTAAGATTCTGCTTAAGGCCATAGATAGCCTTATGAAGTTTGCATATCTTTTGATACCCCCCTTCACAACGAACCCAGGTGGTTGATGCATCTAGACTTCCTCCTGCAGTTATCATAAGGAAAAGCATTCTTCATATCCAGTTGGGAAAGAGACCAATCATATACCACAACAATTGAGAGGAGGATATAGAGTGTCAAATGACGAGCCACTGGAGAGAATATGTCCTGATATTCCATCCCATATATCTGGGTGAATCCACGAGCCTGAACCATGCATTATAGCGATCAACACTACCATCTTCCTAATGCATTACTGTAAAGCCCTATTTGCAGCCAACCATGGAAGCCATTGGTGGGACAGTAACTAAGCTCTATATGCTACGAGACTGGAGTGTTTCCATCTCCTCCTCCATAACAAGACGTCGTTGGTTGTCTCGTATAGCCTCTTGATATGTGCATGGATCTCTACTATTGACATTACCACTATGAATCTCATGAAATCCTCTGAAAGATGTCCCAACGAAACTTGGGTTCTCGGAGGCTCCTTCCTTTTGTGCCCGTGCCCGATCAGGTATGGTCACGGTCCTTCCACTCCTGAGGGACATATGATTAACATTATCGTACGAAAGGATCTCATGTTCAGATAGATAATTATCTGAATAATATACCTGATCTCGAGGTCGGTTCTGGCCTTGGTGTATGCTGTTCGGATTGGCCTGAACCTGTGCGGGAATTGGGGTCCTTGGCGCCATTTGTTGGTCCTGGGCACGAGAAACCCGATTGATGTCGGTTCTCATATCCAAGTAGTCATTCTGTATCTGTTGGACCCTATCAGACAGGGTCTAGATCGCCAAGGTGAGTGACTCCAATTCGGTGGGCTGGGCTTGCTGCTGTGTTGATGCCGTCCTGTATTGGCCCTGCTGTCCATGCCGATACTGTTGCTGATGGGACGGTGCTGGCCCCTGCTGGTAGGTGCGCTGCTGCGGCTGGTACCCTTGTTCTGGCCTGGACTGGTATCGCGGGACTGTGACGGGCCTGGTCTCTTGGTAGACTGGGGTTGGGCGGTGTGCCTGATCCTTCCCCATCTCGATTTGCCGGACTAGCGGGTCACGGCTATACCAAAGCCCGTTAATCTTATACAGGCGGAGGCTCCTCGCATTCCGTTTCCACTGGTGGGGGTGCATAATGGTTCGGCTGGGCATAAGTCTGATCCCAGCTGCTCTGAGACCCCGGTGCATGTTCCTGTACAAGATGGACTCGGTGTACAGGTAATAAGGGTTCCTATTTTGTCTCCTAGCGGCCGAGGTGGACCAATGGGGCGCCAGTCCCTGTTGACCGCCTGGTCAACTGTCCCATCCAAAGCCCTGATGTCTCTGAACCATCTTTTCCCCGGATTTCCTCCCTTTTTTACGGCCATCCCGTCCATCGTTCGAGCTCGCTTCCTTCACAAGAATTGCTCTCTGATGATCACTAAGGCCCGCCGATATCTTAGACTAGCTTGATATTCATTGGATCAATCAATAATCGCCGGACAATAAGGGTCCATCCCAATGTCTATAAATAAGAAGCTCCGCCCCCCTCCTCAAAGTTGGCCAATTTCATCCACCCAAAACGCCTTGATTTCGATCTTGGAACGTTCCTTGTGACAGCGGGAGTGCTCCAGCACCTCGAATCGGCCGGAGGAGGGAAAGTTTTGTCGCGGCGGAGCTCCGGCGTCCGTCCTGCTCCCTGGTGGCCCCCAAGTATAAGAGCTGCTTCTTTATCGCTTTTTAGTTAGGCTTTAACGTTATCTTTTAATTCCAGTAGTTAGTTTAGTGTTTAGTTAACCAGTGTAGCTTAGAATAAAAAATTCGAAGTTGCCGGAGCTCAGCTTCGGCGACTTCTTCCCGGTGACCTCGACTGTACCCGACCGTCGTTGGCCTCCCATTTCTTTCCTCATTTTTCTCAATCGATCGCACGCCTTTGTCCAACCCAGGACCTCTGGTCTTGGCGAATCGGACCTCCACCTCCGCCTTTCACTGAAGCTCCTCCGCCACACCTCATTTTGCTGTATAGCTTCAAAATCCCGGGTCGAGGAGGAAGTTCTCGCTCCCCCGGTTCTTCCTATGCAAGTCCAACGAAGAATGGAGCCCATCTGGGCTTGCGTCGAACCAGGAAGAGGTTCCTGGAGGTCTTGTCCTTCATCGACCTCGTCCGAGACCTTCAGACCTCCAGGAGCCATGGCGAAACCTTCAGACGATGCGGAAGACCTCCAGCTACATGTTGAGCACTTCAGATGCGAGGGAGAAGCCCGGAGAACCCTATGCTGCACGATCGAAGCTCGCGGGGGGCGAGCTTCTTGCCTGTTCTTCTTGGGACCTCCAGCGCTATCAGATCAGGAGGCGAGCCCTAGATTGATCGAGAGTCATCCGATGAACGCTTGCACAGACCGTCAGATGCGAGGCGCATCTAATCTCACGCGTTCATCGGCGAACCGGTATCCACCGTCAGATGCGCGACACGTGGATGAGTGGGTGAAGACCAACCATCGGATGAAGCGCCTTAGGGGGTAAATTTCAAACATCTCCCCCCGCTTTTTGTATTTATAGTTTAATGCCAAAAAAATAAAACGCCACGTTGTAAATAAAGTGTAAAATTTGCAGTCTGCCCCTTGTAGTTTATTTATTTGCATATTAGTCCCTCCGCGCCTCACGTGCATCACCTACGTGAGGCGCGCGATTTTTGCACTTAAACCCCACTGGATTTTATTAATTGTAAAATTGCCCCGAAAATAAAAGTGAATGTTTATTTCTGTTGTAATTTTTGCATGGATGTCCCTGATAAATATTTTAATTGCAAAAATGCCCCTGCCAGGTCATATATTATTGTATGTTTTGTCCATTTATTTTGTGCCTCATATTAACTTGAAAATTTCTGCAAAAATGGATATAAGCTTCTGTTAGTGTACCCTTGCACGCCATATTTTTGGATTTTAATTTTTTTGTATATTTGCATTTATTAAAAATAAAAAAACATGCCTTTTATTTACTGTCTAGCTTATAAAATACCAAAAAAATATTGAAAACCTCGAAAAAATCCAAAAAAAATCCCTACTGTGTATTTTGACCTATTTTAGTGTCAGTCCAAAAATCCTTAAAAATCTCAAAAGGAAAACCTTAAAAATTCAAAAATACACAAAAACATCAAAAAAAATATATAAAATCAAAGAAAAATCAGAAAAATATGAACTCAGCTCCTATTTCTTCTATATTTTATTATCTGTATTTGAAAAATAGCATGGAAAAATTTTGTGATGTTCGCTATTTTTTATTCCTATTTTACTTACAGTGAGTAGCTACTTCACTGTTTTCCTTCATTTCAGCATTTAAAAATACCAAAAACAATCTGAAAAATACCCAAAAATCACCAAAAAAGAAAAAAATTATGAAAATCCCAAAAAGATTTTATTTCTATATTTTTGAGTGATTTTATATATTTTTATAAATATTTTATCACCCCTCTCTCCCCTTTGTATATATATATATTCCTCGAAAATTAAAAATATATATATATACATCTATATACATATGCATATTTATTAATATATAAAATCTTAAATTAAAAAAAAAGAAAAAAATATATTATTATTTAGATCTATATATATATCTAAGGTATGTATTATATGCTATATACTCACCCTCTATGGGTACATATACATCTATATATTTATATTCTATGAAATATATATGGGTCATATGTGGCTGCCCCCTAGGGGCAGCCAACATGGCTGCCCCCGCCTTATTTGGGCAATTTTTTTTGTTTTTTTTTGAAAAATAACACCATGTACATTCATCCCTATATCCCTCCTATATACCATTCGAATTTCGTCAGAAACAGAGACTCCTACGGCCTCCATCCGGACAGTAATTTTTTAACGGTAACAGGATTTTTTTAAATCGATATCATCGAGATGGAGGACGTAGGAGTCTCTGTTTCTGACGAAATTCGAATGGCATATAGGAGGGATATATGGATGAATATACATGGTTTTATTTTTCAAAAAAAATGAAAAAGTGGCCGAAAAATGGGGCGGGGGCAGCCCCATTTTTTCCAATATATATATATATATATATTACCTAATTATATTAATAAAAATAATAATAATAATAAAAATAAAAATATAAAAGATAAAAACCCACAAAAATAGGCTTCACACATGGATGACTCTGTGGTACATGCACATCTTAGGCTATTGCACTTTTGTATTGCTCTCTGTGGTTCGACCTATACATGCTTAGTCACTGTACATCTTGTGGCAGAGTAATAAATATTAATTCACATTTTTGGACTTAATTCATTCATTCTTTTATTTTGGGTTAATTTCTGACTAATTGATGTTTTGTGAGCGGTCGCCTCAGCGACAACATAAATTTGACCCTCGCAAAATGTCAGTTATCAGTAGTATCCTCCCCCTCCTAATTATCAGAATTTGTATGGTTACCAACAGCCTCCGTACTATCAGCCTCAACGATAGCCAGTCAATGAGCAACCTGAGGTCCCTTTAGTTAACCCAGCACTGGACCAACTTGCATTGCTCATGAAGAACAAGAATGAACTGACTCGGCGTATCAATGACATGGCCACTACCAAGACACTAATTCCAATACAGGTCGAAGCCAACCCAAACAACTTTAGACGCAAGGAGTAGGCAGCCAATAGCCCACCCACCCTTGAGACAGGTATGTTCCTTGATTTTACATGTTTATCTGACGCCATTCATCTCAGGAGCGGTAGGAGATTGCAGTCACCTATAAACTAGTTGGGGTTGGGAGATCAAACCACTGAGAGAGCATCATCTTCTACATCATCTCCTTCACCAGCAGTCGAGAGGACTAGTGTAGCAGCACCCAAGTCTGGAGTTTTACCACCTTCACCACTCCCTTCACTAGGAAGAAGTAGATCTCCATCAGCAAGGGAGAATATACCAGATGCAGATTCTTCCTCTTCACCACCAGCAGCATCCCGTTCTGTTTTAGATTCTGTTTTTCCTCCACCTCATTTGGACAACATTGTATAGAATGATTATGGTTGTCCTTTTGTACATGAGGATTCTACTTTGAATAATGTAAATGAACGTTTGCATGTTTATTCTGATTCAGTGCCATTTCCTTCTGCTCTCAAATCTAAGAAACTTAAAAAATTGAAAACAGCCCTAACTATCTTGGAGTGGTTGAGATCTTACAGAACATCTTTTTAAAGATGCTACTCCTTAAGGCCATGGAATACATGCTTACAGTAAAAAAAAGGAATGAAAGAGACATGTACACAAAAGCTTCAACCAAGGAAGAAAAGAGGAAAGCAAACAGAGAAACACATCTTGACCATGGCCACAGTTCATGCCATCAGTAACCTTCTGCATAAAAAGAAAGACAAGGGAGCGCCTCACATCCGTTGCCATATCTTTGATCAAGAATTTGATCGTACTCTTCTCGGTAGTGGTTCCTCCATTAATCTCATGCCTTCCTCTTTACTAACTGAACTTCGGTTAGGGACTCTTAAAACAACCAAGATGATCCTTCAGTTTGCTGATAGATCGATTAAGAGGCCAAGAGGCATTTAGAGTACATTATTGTAACGGTGCAGGGAATGAAATTCCCTATTGATTTTATTGTCATGGATATGAACACACATGTACTGTTACTTCATACCCTGATCATACTAGGTCGACTGATCCTCCGAATGGCCAAAGCAACAGTTGATTATGGTAGTGGAGAGATCATATTTCACTCTCGCGGTGACAAAGAGAAAATTTAGACGATCTCTGATCCTAGACCATCACCGCCACCTGTAGCAGATGAGACAAAGAAAGTTATATCAGAGCCAAATGACTTTGATTTTCTTGCTGAATTCAAAAAGACAGATCTTTTCACTGATTTTAAAGATACTCGGGAGTTCCTTTCTCAAAAGAACTCTATGGAAAACACAGTTGACATGAGTTCCATTGGTGGTCCAATTGAGCTAGTTGTTGATGGGAAGTTTGAACTGATTTCTAAGGATCAATCTAAGTTTTTAGAGGCACCTTCTGATATTACTTTGATACACTTTTCTGAGATTACTGACGATAGACCTCATTCTGAGAGTTCTGAAGTATAGATATCTGAGCCATGCGTTGAATTTCCTAATTTATGCACAGATGAGAGACATCTTTCTGAGATTATTGTCAAGATATCTGAACCATTAATTGATAAGACTGCTGAACACCCTGATGAGCCCCTCCTTTCTGACAAAGATCTTCCATTGCAAATCTATTAAAGATTTTACTTGCTAAGCCGTTAGTAGTCAAGGTGGATAGTCCACAGAGTACATATCATATATCGTCTACCAGTGCAGTAGCAGAGGTTATTGTAGAGCCGATTCAGACCTCACCTGAGCTCAAGGTTTTACCATCAACGTTGAAACATGCCTTCCTTGCGGGACCCCCCGAAATGTTTCCAGTCATCCTCAGCTTGTAGATGACCACTGAACAAGAATCTCGTGTACTAGAGGTTCTTGAGATAAACCGAAAGTCCATAGGATGGAATATCTCGAAACTCTATAGGATTAATCCAGCTTTATGCTCGCATCATATCTACCTAGAGGATGACTGTAAACCCTCCCATGAATGTCAGCGCTGTCTAAATCCAAATCTAAAGGATGTTGTCATAAAGGAGATCATAAAATGGTGTGATGTTGACTTTATATATCCCATTATGGATTCCAAGTGGGTCAACCATTTACATGTGGTTCCGAAGAAATATGGGATTACTATCATAAAGAATGACCATTGTAAGGAGATTCCGACCCGGGTACCTACTTCATGGTGTGTCTGTGTAGATTACCGACGTCTGAACTCAGCTACCAAGAAGGATCACTTTCCACTGCCCTTTATTGATCATATTATTGATAGGTAGTCGGGGAAAGAGTTCTTTTGCTTCTTGGATGGGTACTCGGGATACAACCAAGTTGCTATCGCTCCTGAGGATATCTCGGTCTACGGCATCTCTTTGGGATACAACCAGGCATCTCCTCGTCGATCGCCGCATCTTCACCGATACCGCCACCTTCGTGTCGTCGTGCGCATACACCTCCGCCATTGACTGAAGTCATCGCTGGCTTGAGAAGTGCCGACTTCCATCTTCGCGAGCCTCCCGCTCCAGGAGCCCCTTGTTCAACAGCACTTCCATCGTCATCCACTTGCTGTCAGTGTGCGACATCCACCGCGCCTGGAGCAGTGTGATCCTCTCACTGACGTCCCAACAATCGTGAGCTCCTCTGCGAAAGCTTCACAGTGCTCAACCACCGCTCCACCCTATAACACGCCACCGCCCGCCGACTCTAACTGTGCTGTCGCATGCATCCTTTGGAGGAGAAGAACAAGAAGGCAACGACGCCCCCTTGTGTCCCCTGGTGAAGAACGAAGCAAGCATGAAGGAGAAGCCTTAGCATTTAAATAAAAAAAATATTTTGGCAAATTGCATAAAAACCACTAGAAGTTCTGCATATTACGCAAAAATCCCCTACTCAAGCAAGTCAAGTATGCGATAGGTTTTATCGGGTAATCTGTGTTTTCTCCCTCGGATTTTAGAAATTTCGCAATAAAGCCTAGAACCTCAAGTACGTGCCATGCACGCTATTACTGGATAAATAACAATTTTTATCCCTTATTTTATTTCTGCTATATGTCAGTCTAAAACTTTAAATATTTGCATTTTTGTCCTTCATTTCCAAACTTGAATTCACATCATCTTTTCATTGAAATAAATGTGGTATTTGCTCTGAAAATTCTACAAAAATTAATGTTTACTCCTATTATGAGCATGATCATTGTTTAAATTTTTCATAGCGTTTTATCATCATTTGATATTATTAAAAAATTAAAAACAGTGTCATTTTTTGTACATCAAATTAAAAAATTCCTAAAATTTGAATATTGCTCTAAAAATTCCAAAAAATAGATAGATTTATTTTATTGTCTTTTAATTACTGTCCAATTTCTACACATTAATTATTTACAAAACTCAAGAAAATGCAAAATAATTAAAATTTATAAAAATCATAAAAAATTAGAAAAATCCAAAAATCAAGATTTCAGTTCCTTTTTGTAGATATTTACCTATATTTCATCATAAAAATATTTGCCAGGAGTTTTGGGCATGAAAATATTTTTAAGTTGCAAATTACTCCAGGTTGTGCATTGTTTATCATTTTTGCCACTGTTTGATTTTTAGAAAAATATAAAAACATCTAAAAATTCTACAAAAATTCCCAAAAACATTTCAAAGCTTTAAACCCAAAAAATTTTCTCTGAATTTTTCTAAGCATTTTTGATATAATCAAAAAATACAAAAAGAGTGTGGTGTGTGTGTTTCTTACCTTGTGCATATTGTTCCTTATTTGAAATTTAAAAAAATGCAAAATTAAAATAGCTAAAATTTTGAAAATCAGAAAATAAAAAATAGAAATAATTAATAATAAATAGAAATAAAGAGAGAAAAATTCCACAAAAACCAAGGATAGTTTGCTTTTGAGATTCATGCTTTTTCTCTTAATTGATTTTTCGTCGATCATTTGAATAATCCTCGGGAATCGTAGCCTCCCTGAGTTCGATCCTGTCTACTATACAGTCCACACCCATCTATGCAACAGCAGCGTGGTCTGCACGCTGAACCGACTGAAGTATCCCCTGTGAACCCCACCATGGATTGTCTAGCCCAGCTTGTCAAAGGGCTAGCGGAGATGACCAAGCGGCTTGATGACCTGACCGCCACCCGAACTGCCATTCCGACTCAGGTCGAAGCCAACCCCAATAATTTCAAGAAGAAAGAGCAGGTAGAAAGTAATGTCTTGTCCGTGTCAGAAAATGATATTACTGTGTATTCTAATGTCGTTACTCTCAGGAGCGGTAGGGCCTTGCCTCCACCTGCTACAAAGATTGGGGTGAATAAAGAAACAGGTGGATCGTCATCTTCCGCATCAGTCGTGCCAGCTCCAGGGGTGGGTGAGGAGGAAGAAGAAGTAGAAGTCAGTCCTACCGTTGTGCATTTACAGCAACCTCAGCAGAAAATACAAAAAAATCAGCAAAACCAAAAATACCAAAAAGAAGTTTGCAGCCGAAGCAAAGCCGATCCCGCGCCAGCCGACAGAGCAGATGCTACCCTTTTTGATCGCCCTACAACACCAACATGCCAGGATACAGTTTGTACTCCTTTTTGTAGACCGGATGTACAACATTTGATGGGCGATGATTTTGATGTAAATGAGAACTCTAATTTTCCTGGCAGGGATGTCATATTCCTTTTCCTCATGCAATAGAAAAATCCAAAAAAATTGCAAAACGAAAAAAGGCATTGTCTGATCCAGGAGTTGTGGAAATTTTAGATAAGTTGACTATTGAGATTCCCTTGTTGAAGGCCGTGGAGTATATGCCAGCGGTAAAGAAAGGATTAAAAGAGGCACGTACTAACAGGCGTCGCTCAACGCAAGAAAACAGACGCCAAGATGTGGAGAAACACGTGCTATCCATGGCCATTGTTGCAGCTATCAGCAACCTCCCACAGAAGAAACAAGACACAGGAGCACCTCTGATCAGTTGTGAGATTTTTGATCAGGTCTTCGAGCGCACTCTCCTTGACAGTGGGTCTTCCATCAACCTTCTGCCCTCATCCATAACGCAAGAATTCGGGCTGGGTCCGCTCAAGCAGACACGCATGATCCTTCAGTTCGCTGACCGATCCGTCAAGCGGCCCCGAGGTCTTTTAGAAGACGTCGTAGTTAAAGTGCAGGAGATGTAATTCCCAGCTTATTTTGTTGTCCTTGATATGGACTCACTTGCACCCTTGCTCCAGACTCCTATCATCCTTGGCCGACCATTCCTTCGTACTTCAGGCACCGTGGTTGATTACGGGTCTGGCAAGATTACTTTCAGCTCGAATACTCAGCAAATCACGATAAACATGAACAGAGAGCCGAATGTCACAACTGATGAGAACCGGGCAGCGTCCGAAGCAGAATTCTCGAATTCGATGGATGGTAGAACACGATCCAAGAAGAAGAACCTAAATTTTTGGCGAGTGCGAACGACGGTAGCGATCCAGAATTACGAATAACCGATCAATTGCCTATTCAATATGATTACTATCTTTGGAAACTCATTAATTAATAAAATTCTACGATGCTGAAATTAAGGGATGAAAGTTCAGATCGCACGGCTGATATGAAGGGCGCATGGAATATCAAATGCGCCCTGTGCGCATTAGATAATTATCCTATATATATATATGAGGTAAATGGGGCTGCCCCCAGGGAGTAGCCAACTTGGCTACTCCCACCCCTATTTTTCTCAAATTTTTTTATTTTTTTGGAAAATAAAAATTTGTATATTCATAATTATATCCCTCTCACATTCTATTAAAATTTCGTCAGAAACAGAGACTCATACGGCCTCCATCCAAACATGGTCGATTTAAAAAATCCTGCGACCGTTAAAAAAATGGCGTCTAGATGGAGGGCTTAGGAGTCTCTGTTTCTGACGAAATTTTAATAGAATGTGAGAGAGATATAATGATGAATATACAAATTTTTATTTTCCAAAAAAACAAAAAAATGAGAGAAAAATAGGGGTGGGAGTAGCCAAGTTGGCTACTCCCTGGGGGCAGCCCCATCTTACCCTATATATATATGGGGGTTGATGGGGCTGCCCCCACATAGCTGCCCCGCCCCATTTTTGGGTAATTTTTTTATTTTTTTTGAAAATATCGTCATGTATATTCATCCCTATATCCCTCCTATATGCCATTCGAATTTCGTCAGAAACAGAGACTCCTACGGCCTCATTCCAGACAGGGTCGATTTAAAAAATCCTGTGATCAGAGACTCAGCCTTCTCATTGGACGATCCATGGACCCGAGAAATCCTCACTCTTGAGGAGGACTTGGAAAGCACAGTCAGCTTATGCTCCGACGATTCTTGGCAGACAGATTCTCAGATGCAGGCACATCTACTCGAGCAGTCACTCCAGACCGAACACGATCAGCTTAGCGCAGAACCGTTCGGCACCTCACTGGGATCTCAACAAGATGATGAGGATGGTAGAAGCTTCAGAGAAGTACAATCCACCACCAGCATAGTCTCTCAAGTGATCGACAAGATGGACAGGTCAAAACCAGAACTCAAGCCACTTCCTGCAGGCCTGAAGTATGCTTTCCTTGCGGGTGAAGAACAGATGTATCCGGTCATCATCAGCAGCAGGCTGAATTCGGATCAGGAATCTCGACTTCTCGAGGTTCTAGAAAAGAACCGCAAGGTACTTGGTTGGAGCGTATCAGATCTCTGAGGGATAAACCCAGTCTTGTGTTCACACCACATCTATTTGGAAGAAGACGTTAAGCCGTCCCGCGAATTTCAAAGAAGGCTGGACCCTAACCTTCGGGATGTCATCATGAAAGAAATCACGAAATGGTGTGAGGCAGGCTTCATTTATCCCATCTCCGACTCAAAATGAGTAAGCCCATTGCATGTGGTTCCCAAGAAGTCAGGGCTTACCGTGGTCATAAATGAAAAAGGAGAGGAAATTTCAACTCGGGTACCAACATCCTGGCGGCTTTGTGTTGACTACCGCCACCTCAATGCAGCAACCAAGATGGACCACTTTCCCTTGCCCTTCATTGATCATGTTTTGGAAAGATTAGCAGGCAAGGAGTTCTTCTATTTTCTGGATGGGTATTCCGGGTACAACCAAGTGGCGATCGCCCCTGAGGATCAAGAGAAGACTACCTTCACTTTCCCGTTCGGCACTTATGCCTTTAAGAGAATGCTCTTTGGATTATGCAATGCACCTGCAACCTTCCAAAGATGCATGTTAGCAGTCTTCGCCGAGATGGTAGGCAGTTTTCTTGAGGTGTTCATGGACGACTTCTCTGTCTATGGTGATAGTTTCGATTCTTGTCTTGAGTACCTAGACAGAGTACTTCAAAAGTGCCGAGAAGTCAATTTAGTGCTTTCATTGGAAAAGAGCCACTTTATGGTCACTGAAGGCATTGTGCTGGGCCACGTCGTTTCCAAACGTGGCATGGAAGTTGACCCGGCAAAGGTGGATGTCATTTCAAATCTTCAGCCACCTCAGTCAGTGAAGAATGTGAGGTCATTCCTGGGGCATGTGGGATTCTACAGGCGATTCATCAAGGATTTCATCCGCATTGCCCGACCTCTAACAGAACTTTTGTGCAAGGAGACTGAGTTCACTGTTGATCAGCCGGTTCTCATTGCTTTCAACCAGTTGAAGGAGCTTATCACTCAGGCTCCAATCTTACAGCCGCCTGAATGGAATCTTCCCTTTGAGGTAATGACTGATGCGTCAGACTTTGCAGTCGGGGCGGTTCTTGGGCAAAGAAAAAACAAAGTGCCCTATGCCATTCACTATGCCAGCAGAACATTAGATGAAGCACAGAGGAATTATACAATGACAGAGAAAGAGTTGCTGGCTGTGGTTTTCGCCCTCGAGAAGTTCAGATCCTATTTGTTGGGATCGAAAGTCACAATTTTCACAGACCACTCTGCTATCCGGTACCTACAGCAGAAGAAGGATGCCAAGCCAAGACTGATTCGTTGGATCCTTCTCTTCCAGGAATTCGATTTGGAAATTAAGGACAAGCCTGGAGTGCAAAATGTGGTAGCAGACCATCTCTCCAGAATAGAGCAGCATGACTCCCCTCTGAACAGTGCACCCATCACAGAAACCTTCCCTGACGAAGCCATCTTAGCCATGGAGTCTCTTCCTTGGTATGCAGATATAGTCAACTACCTCGCCTATGGGGTAACACCAGCGGAGTGGACGAAAAATCAGAAGAACAAATTCATGTCGACCATCCGATTCTACCAATGGGAGGATCCTCTTTTATTCAAAGAAGGAGCGGATTGCATTTGGCGCAGGTGCATCCCTCAGAAGGAGCAATCTAGTGTCCTCGAGCATTGTCACTCCCTCGAATCTGGTGGACATCACTCTGGAGATCGAACGGCAGCCAAAGTACTTCAGTGTGGCTTCTGGTGGCCCACTTTATTCAAGGATGCAGCTGAATTTGTCAAGCGATGTATTGACTGTCAGAGACTGAAAGGTACACTCACTGCAAAGGATTCAATGCCCCTGAAAATTATTCAGATAGCAAACGTTTTCGATGCATGGGGCATTGACTTCATGGGACCTTTCCCTAATAGTCAAGGTTTTGAGCACATCCTTCTTGCCGTCGATTATGTGAGTCGTTGGGTGGAGGCTATCCCTGCTCGAGCCGCCGACAGCCGAACAGTCTGTCAGTTCCTGAAGAAGATCATTTCGTGGTTCGGAATACCGAAAATCCTCATATCAGACGGGGGTAGCCACTTCATTAACAAAGAGGTCAAGAAGTTAACGAAGGAGTACGACATCAACCATCATGTCGCATCTCCTTATCATCCTCAGACCAATGGCATGGCAGAGTTATCAAACAGAGAAATCAAGACTATCCTGCAGAAACTTGTTAGGCCAAACAGAAAAGACTGGTCCCAACTCTTGGACTCGGTCCTATGGGCTTACAGAACTGCCTAGAAGTGTCCCTTGGGCATGTCTCCCTATCGTCTTGTATATGGAAAGCTGAGCCACCTGCCAGTTGAATTAATTCACAAGTCTTTATGGGCAGTTAACAGTTGCAACTTGGACTCACGCAAAAGTGGTCAGAAAAGAAAGGATGATCTGAACAGACTCTTGGAATTCCGAGACTATGCATATGATAACACATTGATGTACAAGGAGAAGGTGAAACGCTGGCATGACCGGCACATCAGACGAAAGACCTTTGACGTTGGACAAAAGGTGTGGTTATTTGATGCAAAGTTGCGGATATTCCTAGGCAAATTAAAGAGTAAGTGGACAGGGCCATTTTGAGTTTGTGAAGTGAGTGACAATGGAAGTATTGCTATATCAGAATTGTCCCCTGACGCACAACCCTTCGTTGTCAACGGTCAACTACTGAAGCCTTATCTCGAACCAGATGCATTCTTGGCCGTTGTAGACTCTATTCAGCTAGTGCACCACGAAGACATCTCCACAACCGCTGCAGCATCAGAGGATTCATACGATGTACTCCAAGAACTGTTTATCTGATTTTCTTCTTTTCTTCTTTTCCTTTTCTGTCTTCCTTGTGTATCAAAAAGGTGCCGCCCTTATAGACAATTTTCTATACTTAGGACGTACTTTGTCCTAAGTATAGGGGGGATGTGCACCCCGAGTTTTTCATTTCATCCCGATCCTCTCCATTGTCTCCTCGTCTTGTCTATACTTAGGAGTATCTTACCCTAAGTATAGGGGGAGACAATTTGAGTACGATATGTATATTCCCACCCTTGACCCTCCCTGCTTTGTGTACAGCCTGCTATACTTAGGATTATTCGATCCTAAGTATAGGGGGACGGTCAACTTCTCATTCATTTTCCATTCGTATATTCTTTCGCCCTGTCTATACTCAGTACGAGTTATGTCTTTGCTTTTCCTTTCGACCTATGAGGACATAGCTCAAGCTAAGTATAGGGGGGGTAGTATATACCATGTATATACTATAAGCCATAACTCATACTGAAAAATAAAACATCAACTCAATCTAAAAAGCAATAAGTAGTTCTATAATAATGAAAGATGATTGTGAGCTCCTCAGACTCGTTGTACTTGTACTGATTATTAAATCAGAAAAAGCATTTTGTGTAAAAAGTTTTCTTTGAAAAACATTGTGAAAATTGCTTGAAAAATAGTGTACAAATATTCAACTTTTGAAAAATCAGTTTTGTGTGAAAAAATTTATTTTGTTTGAGTGAAATCAAAAGGTGTGAAAACTAGTGTGCAAATGATTGTAAAAATTGATTGTCAAATTGTTTTGAAAAACCTATTTATGCTGTGTAAAACCTTTGTAAAATCATTTTCAAATGTGTGTACATATTTGTAAAATTATTTTGGACTACAGTTGTCAAAATCTTTTGAAAAGAATTCTCGAACAAGTCTGAGTAATCTACACAAAAATCTCTCATTCGTAAATAAAGAATAATCACAAATAAAACTTATAAAATCATATTGTATAACAAATACAGTTTTTCTTCTTTTATATATACTGATTAATAAATCATGTTAGATACCTATACAGTATGATTTGAAAACTAGTGTGACCTGTTTTGAAAAATTTGCTGTGAAATGTCTTCAACCTATGTGAAAATGTTTGATTTGGAAAACTTTTCTTTGTGTGAAATAAAGGATTTGAAAAACCTATGTGCAAATGTTTTGAAAAATGTTTGACAAAATTATGATGAAAATTGTATATATATAGTGTGAAAAATCCTTGCAAAAATAGTTTTCAAATGTGTGTAAATGATTGCAAAAATTATCGTGTACTATAGTTCGCAAAAATTATTTTCAAACTAGATCTGAAGAATAAGAGCACCATTACAAATACTTGTAAATCATAAATAAGACACATACAATTCTTTCTGTACAATCCTAAATAAACTACTTCATTCAAACATGTAAAGTCTTTATAAACTCATACATTTTGTAAATAAAGTGGTACACCATGTAAATAATTGTATGTACTTTTCGTATGTGTCAAGATTTTTTGTTTATTTACTTGCAACAAAAAAATTTCTTTGTGTAAAATCATTCTTTGATTCTTGTAAACTCTTTGTGAAAAATTGCATCATTCATTGTGCATAGCATAAGCATACCATTCATATTCTTTTTGAGTGAGCTTGATGATTGAATCAGTCTAATAAAGTCTCAAATTGGAGCTTGGTTAGACCTTACTGCACCTAACTGCACTGGAACCTTATGGGAACTAGGTTTAAGGTACATCAGGTCTATTCAGACTTAATTCTTTGAGAAAGCAGGGCTGGGTTCAAGTCACCTCAGTGGACTAACTAGAACTTTTCGAAAAACACGTATGACTCTTGTCGGTCGTGACCTAACTTGGACACTTGCACATTTCACTTGGCTCAACTCAGTCGGAGTGGTGAGGGGGTTGGATTTGCCAGTCTAAGATGCATACGGGTGGAAACATTCGTCCTCGTCTAGGGAGGGAAGTGCACCCCAATCTGGTCCAGTTTCAATGAAGTCGAATGACAGGAGAATGTGGGTTGCAATAAAGCTTCAAAAGAGGGATAGTCTTCTGGCTCAAGAGGAAAAAGTCCTTACGTAAATGCTGCTGTAAATAGTATGTCTGAAAAAAAAGTGGACAGGCTTGAAAATAAAAATAAAAATGCCTGCCAGAGTATGTATAGAGAATAAGCAAGCTTGAGCATCAAAGTTATACCTTGTGAGCCTGCAGCTGGATGACTAGACTACACTGGTCTTGCATCCCAGGATAGGTAGCTACACTGGCTACCGTCCATTCTTTCCTCCACCTCCTCCTCTTGAGCTGGATGCCACTTGAACTTAGAAGGGAATACCCCGCTCCTCGACGGTAGAGGGCTGGATTGGGGAATCATTGGGTTGTCATTCTGGAGAAGTCAGTCCCTTTGTCATTTCAGTTGGGAAGAGCCACTATCACTTACACTGTTCAAGTCAGCTTCATAGTCATAAGGGTTTGCGTATGACGTAGGCTAGTTCTGACCTGGCTATTGAGGTGATTTGAACCAAGTTCTGTGACTCTCGAAGGCTGTTGTGTTTTAGAGCTGGTTCCCGACTAGGTTCCACACACATCTACACTCAAGGTCTAGCAGGAGCTCCAAATTCTGATTTTGTAAAGACATGCATTGCACTGAAAGCACCCTTATTCACTCTATCCTTCTTTAATTTTCCTTTTTCTTTTCTTCATTCCTTTTGTACTTATTGCATAAGTGTTTGCTAGGGAATAACAAAGGCAAGTATAGGGGGTGATGAACCTCCATTTCATCATCTTTATTCTATCATTTTGGCCTCAAAAATCCCAGCAAATGCATGTAAATAGCATCAAATTGTATATAATAGCATTCATCATCCATTGTATTAATTGTACATTAAATAAGGTGTTTAATGCTAAAATTATAGAATAAAGAGAAGAAAAGAAAAGGGAATAAAATATTGCAAATATTTTATGACCCTAACCCCGAGACCAAGTCCATAATGGAATTGGTCGACAAGGAATAAAGTAGGGGGAGATAAGGGCCTAAATGCAATAAATACCCCATTTATTTATTCATTCATTTATGCATTTTTGACACCTATTTTGTATAGAAGTATTTATTCATCAAATTAAAATCTTTTGTACATGAAAGTTGTAAACAATGATGTGAATAAAATTACAAAATTGAGTTTATACAAAAATGATACACAGTGTACATTTTATACACAGAATAAAAAGGCAGAATCTCAACTTCACAGACCCATATCTTGCAAATAAAAACTCAAAATCACACAAAATCACCTTTAATTGTATATAGCTTTCCAAGAACGATTTAATAAAATTAGTTTCATAATTTTTGGAGTCCATCTGCAAAAGTTAGGTTTTTGGCCCCCATTGGGCAGCCTGCCTGATTAAGATATTCAATATATTCCTTGTCTATTATTCTTGTCAAACTATATTTTTAGAATTTTGTAAATAATGTCTATAATACATGTACATACTAAAATTAGAATAAAACCAAAAAGAATTAATAAAATGAGCCTATGCAAGTTAATAGGCAAAAGACCTATGATCAAGGGTGTACATACATAAAAGGGAAAAACATTCTTTAATTATTTTCTTCTTTTATATTTTTATAATAATGTAAATATTACATATAACTCATTAGAAATGTAAATCCAAAATAAAAATCAAGAAAATACATTAAATAAATAAAGTATGTACAATATATAGGAAAAAGACCTATAATTATACCCACATATACATACCCCTATTTATTTAAAAATGAAAATAAACTCATAAAAATTAAATAAAAATACCCTCACACTCACAAAAATAAATTATAAATTTATAAAATAAACCAATAAAATAAAAAAATAAAAAAACAAATAAAAAATTAAAAGATACAAAATACATGTAAATACACACATATACACTTTATTAAGATAAAACCATAATAAAACACTTCGAAAATTTCAATAAAAATCATAAATAAATATGAAATGAAATAATACACATTTTTTATTTTATAAGAAAAAAATAATAAAATCATTTACTAGGTTTAGGGTTTATTTTATAAGAAAAAAATAATAAAATCATTTACTAGGCTTCGGTCCTCAACTACTACCAGGTAGAGATAATCTTCTGCAAGTGCTTCAACTAGGAGGCTTCTCTGTCAACCAAGGAAAATGGGAAGGATAAAGCTTGATAGTGTCGTCTTTCACTAATCTGACGTGGATTGTGCTGCAGATCATCTCAAACTCTTGGAGATGTAGATGGGGATCCTTGGTGGCATGCCCATGGAACTTGGGCAACAACTGAATTATCTAAGGCCATAGCTCCAAATCACCAAGAATGGCAAGAAACCAAATCCACCAATGAGTGAGCATCGCACCATGGTTGTGTAATGTCCTCATGGTGTTTGCTGGTCTCGCATTTACCCTGGCATCTGCTCGCTCCTCATGTCTAGGAATCTCTCCACTACCAGGTCTGTCATCCCTCGCATCTACTTTCCCATCTCGCATCTGAGTCAACTCTCACCTCAACTCTTTCATGAGTAACCCCTGGTAATGGATTTGTCGTTGCATCACCTCTAGGGGTGCCAGAAGGTTGTTATTAATCGTCACCTTATGAAATACATCATGAATATTTGGTTGGTCATCATCTCTCTGCTCTTGGGCCATCTCGTTGGACTCTAAAAAGGAAAAAGAGCGAACCTCTGGCGTAACCAAGTCTAAAAAATGTTTGCTCTGATTGCTCTGGTTATTGTACATCATGTGATGGATGGGGAAGGTCGAAGAAGGAAGAGGTGGGATACTTCAGTTCTGAGAGCATGTCTGAGATCTCTGGAACCTCCCTATATGAATGGACAGGTGTGCTGTGAAGCAGTGCCACCAAAGTTATCCTAAGAGACTGCCTGCCCAACATCATGATGTGGGGAGTAATGAATATTAAATCTAGGTTGAAAACAACGACAAGCAATCAAATTCCAAGTTCACCAACTTAATGCAATGATGACCGTGAAAGCTCGGTTCTTAATCGTTTCTATTTTATATTTTAGTGTAATTCAATCTTAGAACAGAGTTAGCAAGCTGTGAGGTGTATGTATTTCCCTAAAGATTGTCTTAATTCTTACGACTAGTTCCACTTACGTTCAGCCAGTATAGATGTAAGTACATACCATATAATGGCTACCCATTACTTAAGGATAGCCTTACACAGTGCCCTTTAAACCACCCACTTTGGTAAGGAAATGTGAATCGTTGATCAGCTACCTGTATTCCCTCCCTGAAAAGTAGGTAATTGATATTATATAATTAGTAGTCTAAAAGAGAACCCCAACTTGGGTCTATCCTGGTGTTCATCTCTCACTCACTCTACAACTAAATTCAAGCAATGAGAGGGTTACTATCCCCAAAACAATGGATGTCATCTTTACATTTATTTTAGGGTCATGTTTGTTTAGCAATCCCAGTTTTATTGGGTTATCACTTTTTTTGGAATTTTAGAATAAATATACGTCTAAAAATTTTCTGATTTCCTTTTACTCCTAAGTCCAATAAAACATGGGGAGGAAGACAAAAAAATCGATGCGCGATGAAATCAATGATGCATGCACGAGATAGAAGGTGTACCATGCTCCAGCAGTCTACATGTAACATTATCTGTGCATAAATTTAAAGATAGAAAATAAACTATCTCTATGATGCACGAAGAAATTACCATAAACAGTAACTTCTCTTACAGGAAGAATAAGGTTTTAACTATCCAGAAGTGAGACCAAGGTCCGATCTTGGAGACTGCTTATACGTACAAGAATTTTACAAGATGAATTATTCTTATATTATTTGGATTCAATAACCGATGTGTTTTACAATTTTTATATACAGAGAATTTTTCAAGGATTACATTAATTTTACAAATATTTTAATAGATAGGATTTTAAATAAGTATTATACATATTTTAGATACATATTTTAAATTCATATTTTAAATTATATGTCTTAAATATGGATTTTAGGCATATTTGACTTATTTACAAGGATTTTATAATTAATAAATAAATAGATAAATGGATTTTAAATTAACCCTCACCCACTTTTTATGGATTTTATAGATATAGAAAATACATAAAATTATGAGTTATGGACAAAATTATATATGGAATGTGTACGCACCCCCCTATACTTAGCTTGTGCTATGTCCTCATAGCGTTAAAAGAGAAAAGGAGGGAATAACTCGTGCTAAGTAAAAGTGGGTGAAAAAGAATAAGTTATGTGAAGGCAATCACCCCATATACTTATGATCCAGTCATCGTAAGTATAGTGGAAGACGAAAAATGAGGTGATTGAGGAAAAAGGAATATACAAACGAAGGAAGAAAATGAATAAAGAGAACGAAATCATCGAAATCACTCGGTTCCCCCTATATGTAGGATAAGGCATCCTAAGTATAGAAAAGTGTGCGGCCAAAAATTGGGGATCACTGATTGGCGTAATGGAAAGGATATACAAAAGAAAAGTAAAAAAGATCAAAAATCAAAAATCGAGAATCAACGGTCAATCGGTCCCCCCTATACTTAGGATATGGTATCCTAAGCATATATGACGAGCAAAAATGGGGACAATTGTGGTCTACGAATGATATACATGTATGTACACCAAAAAATTGAATGGCTTCACAAGTCTCTGTACAAGATAGAATTAAGTGGAAGAGTATTCATGCATCCTGTACAGAGTATATCACTTCAACTCATGCTAGATGATCAGTAGTCTCTACGAAGTCTTCAGCATCTTCCTATTCACTACAAATGGCTATGCACTAGGTGACACATCTGATATAACAATACTACCATTGTCATGCATCGTTCTGACTATATACGGTATTTCCCACTTGCTCTTCAATTTGCCAAGAAAAATTCTTAATCGTGCATTGAACAACCATACTTTCTACCCAGGAACAAAGATCTTGTGCCGCATACATCTATCATGTCATTTCTTCACTTTGTCCTTTGTAAATGAGGGTGTTCTCGTATACTTGATTTCAAATCTCCACTAGCTCATTCAGATATAGCTTCCTCTTGTCTCCTACTTTCTTCATTTCTAGGGAAATTTCTCTAATAGCCGATTCGGATTTGTGCATGATCTCTACGAGTAAAAGGCATGGTTTCCCGTAAACTAATATGAATGGTGAAGTATCTAAGGGAGTTTTATATGCAGTACGATATTCCCAAAGAACTTGATCTAGAAGCCGTGACCAGTTTTCCCTATCTGAGCGTACTAACTTTTGGAGAATAGATTTCACCTTCCTATTTGAGTTTTCAGCCATGTGGTTCGTTTGCAGGTGGTACAGAGAAGCTACTCTATGATCAATGCCATAGCTTTTTACTAGCTTGTTCACCTCCTTATTAATGAAGTGGCTACCCCAATCTTAAATGAGAATACGTGGAATACCGAACCGCAAAATAATATGTTCCCTTAGAAACCTACATAATGTCTTGTTGTCAGCAGTTCGTGCGGGTATAGACTTCACCCGCCAACTAACATAATATACAACGAGAAGAATGTACACAAAGCTATTGCTAGAGGTAAATGGTCCCATAAAATCTATGCTCCATACGATAAAGATTTCGCAAATGATAACAGGTTGCATAGGCATTACGTCTCTAGCACCAATTGTCCCTATGGCTCTCTGACAATATAGGTTACTCTTCACAAATTTGCAAGCATCTCTAGTAAGAGTCGGCTACCACAATCCACTCTGAAGTACCTTTTGTGGTGTCCTCTTCCCTGAATGATGTCCTCCTGTTTCTATGGAATGACACAGAGTGAGGACACTATTGTATTCCTCCTGAGAAATACATCATCTGTAAATACAATCCGGTCCCTTACAAAAAAAATCGGATCCTCCCAATGGTAGCATCGTGCCTCAGACACTAACCTACTGGCTCGGTCTTTTGGCCAACACTGCAGACTTTTCTATGTAACCAGAAAGTTCATTATATCTGCATACCATGGAAGCTATGTAACTACAAAGATGCTCTCATCTGGGAATCTCTCTACAATCTCTGGCATGTATTCATCTGAAGGTTTCTCTATCTATAGTCGGGAGAGGTGAACAACTACCACTTTCTTTACTCCAAGCTTATATCTGATGTCTAAATCGAACTCTTGGAGTAAGAGAATCCATCTAAGAAGACGTGCCTTAACATCCTTCTTTTCCATCAAAAAATAGATAGTTGATGATCGGTATAAACTGTGATTTTAGAGCCAAGAAGATAAGATCTGAATTTATCTAAAGCGAAATTCACTACCAACATCTCTTTCTCTGTCACTGTATAGTTGCATTGGGCATTATCTAAATTGCAGCTGTCATAGTGGATAGCAACTGGAAGTCTATTCCTCCTCTATTTTAATACGGCCCTAACCACAAAATCTAAAGCATCTATCATGATCTCAAAGGATAGAGACCAATCAGGAGACTGTAGGATAGGAGCACTGATGATCATTTGTTTTAAGGTGAGGAAGGCATTAAGATATTTGTCATCTAATAAAAACTCGATGTCTTTGCCCAAGAGTTCAGTTAATGGTCGGTCAATCTTAGAGAAGTCATGAATGATCCATTAGTAAAAGCTGACATGCCTTAAAAAAGATCATAACTGTTTGACGTTAGTTGGTGGATCGAGACATTTGATGACATCCAACTTGGCAAGGTCAACTTACATGCCTTGCTTGGAGATGACATGCCCCAACACGATCCCGTTTGTAACCATAAAGTGGCTCTTTTCCCAAGATAAAACAAGATCTACCTCACAACATTTCTGAAGAACCTAGTATAGGTGCACTAAACAATCGTCAAATGACTCACCATAAACCGAAAAATCATCCATAAAAACCTCAAGAAAATCACCCAGTCCACAAAGATGGCAGGCATGCACCTCTGGAATGTTGCGAGGGCATTGCACAATACAAAGGCATCCATCTAAAGGCATACATGCTGAAAGGACATGTGAAGGTGGCCTTTCTCCTGATCTTCAGGAGCAATTGTAACCTGATTGCATCTAGAGTAACCATCTAAGAAGCAAAAGTACTCCTTCTCTACCAACCTCTCTATGACTTGGTCTATAAAAGGCAACCTCTCTATGACTTGGTCTATAAAAGGCAATAGGAAGAGGTCCTTCTTTGTTGTGGCATTCAACTTTCTGTAATCAACGCAAATATGCCACGACATGGTTACTCTCTTTGGAATCTCCTCTCCACTATCATTCTTAACCATCTGAATTCCTGACTTCTTCAGGATAACATGTAATGGTCTAACCCATTCGGAGTTGGAGATAGGATAAATAAACCTTGCATTGCACCATCTCATGATCTCTTTCTTGACAATATCACGTAAGATGGGATTCAGTCTACGCTGAAACTCTCTGGAAGGTATGTTGTCATGATCAAGATAGATATGGTGAGAACACAAATAAGGATTTATCCCGCGGAGATCAGATGCGGTCCACCCAATAGCCTTGCGGTTTCTTTCAAGAATCTCCATCAGATGGGATTCGAAAATTGTTGGTATGGACCTGCTAAGAAAGCATACTTCATGTTTGGTGGTAAGGTCTTCATCTCGGGTAAGGTAAGATCAGGTCCTGCTATATCATCCTATAATTATGTGATGGGATATGTATTGCCGGTAGATGCATCTGCCTTATGGTTAACACCATCTCAATATGTTCTAGAGTCGGACTACAGAAGATGTCTAAAACATCATCCGACTTGTTACCGTGCTCATCCTCAGAATTACTAGAGGAGAATAATTCAGATAAGTAAAACTCAGTCTCTAAATCCTCTGAGGTGGAGGAATTCTATAAATTCTCTGAGTCTAAAATATCTGCAAGATAGTCCTCAGTTCTCTTCTACATGTGATCATCACCATCCATGCTAAAATAAAGAGTATAGTCGGAAGAGCTGCCAACTGTAGTCTCAGACCCATCCTCATCTAGGATATCTCGGTTCTCTACTTGATACCTCTCGAGGTCATCGAGGTGAACCTCATCCATGTAATCACAAGTGGCTAAGGAACTCAAAGCATCAGAACTAGCTGTAGATATTGCACTGGATGCATGTGATTCTCTCACCATCTCTATATGTACCTTTTCGTCGTTGGCATGAAAATATACCTTCCATGTATCATAATTGAAGATGGCCTTTGCGGACTCCAAGAAAGGCCTCCCAAGAATGATCGAGGTAAGGTGTAACTGTGTAGGGCATTCCATGTCTAGGATAGTAAAGTCCACTAGGAATTACAGACCCTGCACGGTTACGATAACGTTCCTAAAAATGCCCTTGGGTCTCTTTATAGATCTATCAGCAAATTGAAGTATTGAGCGGGATTTGTAAAGAGGAACCAACTCGAGCTTGTCGAGTAAACAAGACGGTAAAAGATTGATAGGGGAACCGTTATCTAACAGAGTGCGATCACATGCGGCTTTTGATATCTCGCATCTGACATAATGTGCTCCTGAATCTTTCTTCTTCTTCGATAGTCTATTCTGAATCACATAGGAGGTGGCCTTGGTCAAGATATGTTTCTATGTTCATGATTTCTTCTTCCTACATGTAGTACATCTATTCTTCAGTTGTTGCTTGAGCGTCGGGAAGTGATCCAAGGCACCATGGAGTGGAATTTTTAGAAAGATGTGATCTTTTAGTAATTGATCAGTCTCTAGAGTCACATCATTATTTTTGGCTTTTTTATTACCTTTTCCATACAAATCATCGAGAAAAGGAACTATTTCAAGAACAAGAAAATTCTTTTTATTCAAATCGGGATCAACTTGTACATCGAGAGTCTCAGATTTATCTACAAAACTCTCTAAAACAGGAAAAGTCACATCAGCTTCGGGAATGTACGCATGGCCTGGTGTGGTATCATCGTCTAATTCGCTTAAATCCATATCGACAGTCTCAGCATCGCTCCCTTCTCCCTGATTGTCAAGTGGATGATCCTCATCATCTTTGTGGTTCTACTCCTCAACATCAGTATGCATATCATGGCCTAGCTCTTTCTCGTCATCCTGTGCCATCTCCTCCTACCGATCAGGTGCTTGTGGTGATCTATTGCTCCTAAAGCGAATGAAATTAGATAAGAATTCGGGAAAAGAGATCGTACTTGTTGTGTTATCTACTTGATCTAGGTACATCCTATTGTTATTCAGGTTCATCTGAGGCTGGGCTGGGAGAGTGGTGCTGAGCGTGGTTAACTCATCTAGATGATGGTTAATCCGTTCCATGTCTGTCTTGTATGCGGTCTGGAGCGTTCTCAGCATGCGCATGACCTGATTCAATGCCAGGACCTGTGAAGATAGGTTCAGTGTGGTAACCCTGTCTTTCTACTCTATCCTGCCTCAACGTATGCTGCTATGGAGCGTAAGGCTGAGGAGATCGTTGGGGCGTATATGAAGAATAATGATGCTGTCGGTAATGATGCGCTTGTGAATGTAAAGTAGGTTGGTGAAAAGAATGTGGTCTCTGATAAGCATTCTGGCGAGATTGTTGTTGCATGTAATGTTGTTGATGCTAAAATTGCGGACATCCATGCTGCAGATGGTTGTACTTTTGCGGCTTTTGCTGGTGGTGTATGCTCTGAGGAGTAAACTGTGACGGCGGTTGGATCGGAGCGTACCATATCCCGTTGATCTCAAGAGTGGCTTGAGGATCAACATCAGTGTGTCCAGGGTTGGAAATCTAGCTTGAATTGACATAAGACTGGTCCTCATGCCAATCAATCTACGGAGTCTCCGTAGGCTGACCCGATTCACTCTAGACAAAGTGGATCAGTCAGGTGGGAGGAGCAGGTAAAGATCTCCGTGTAGGTTGAGAGGTCGAAGAAGCGTGCGACTGTTGGTACTGAAGCTGCAATTCTGTCATCTTCTTCGTCAGATCGCTCGGCTGTTGAGGAAGTGATGAGAGTTTCTTCAACTCTCGCAGTGGTTGTAGGTATTGAACTTACTTTTGAATCACATCTACCAATGTTAACTTTTCGCTAATGTATCCCATGTTGGTATTTGATTCAGAATCCGAAATACTCGCTACCTTCGATGATGTGGTAGCTGTGGGGACTTCTGGAATGCTCGAGTAGAGTCGACGACTCTTGAATTCCTTTGCCATCCCCTCAAAGATGGACGAGATAGACTCGTCATCCCGATTCAAATATATGTCACCACATGCGGTGCTCACAAGGCCTTGGACATTCGGTTGGAGTCCTCCTAAGTAATTCTGAAGTAGTACCTTCATCGATATCTCATGTTAAGGGCATCTATCAATAAGGTCCTTGAATCGATCCCATGCCTCGTGGAATGATTCATTCGGTAGTTGAGTGAAGTTGGAGACATGGATCCTCATCATGTTTGTCTGACCCAAAGGAAAGAATTTACGCAGGAACGTGGACTTCAGGTCGTCCCACATGGAGATTTCACTCCCCAAATGACTGAAACAATAAAGTGCCTTGTCTGCTAAGGCAAAGGGGAAGGCTTTGAGGCGAATGGCCTCCTGGTAACATATGGATAATTAGTCGTACCGTAAATCATCTCGAACTGTTGCAAGAAGATAAATGGCTCCTCTACGGCATTCCCGTAAAACTTTGGAAGCATTGATATAAAGGAAGGGCGTGACTCGTATGGACCTTGATTCAGTGGTAACCGAATCCAATGATGTAGCATCCTGGTTCCAGGGTCAGACTCGTCTTTAAGTGTCGTGAGAACCACGGTGGGTGGCGGTGGGTTCCCAGCTCCTGCTCTTAGCGTAGCTATCTCAGCTCGCAGCTCGTTCTGGACTCTAAACTGATCTCAAATATGTATATTCATTTGTTGTAAAGTATATAGAATCCCCATCCGTGATGCCTGCAGCTAGATCTGGTCTTCCTTCTGTGTTGTGCTCCTCTGCTAATCAATCCTTGATCGGTCCCTTCCCACAATCCATATCCTTTGAATCTTCTGGGAAGGAAAAAGTCTCGTAAGAACTCAATGAAAATTGGGCAAGAGAAATAGATGATAGATCGAGGTAGGGGTCTGCCTTAAAAGATGGGTTGATAGGCGAGGGAGTCTAGATCTAACTCTCCTCGTGATTAGATGGTATTAACTCGGGAAGAGGGTCATCTCGAATCTGTGAAGAAGTACGATGGATGGTGGAACATCGAGAGCTCATGGAGTTTGAGCGAAAAAGTCATCGAGTCGTCATCTTCGATGTCAAGAAGAAAATCAGGAGATCACGATGTCAAATCAATAGATCAGAAGTAAAGGCGTATAAGATGTGGTAACACACCTCACAAGCAAACACAAAGCAAACCCTAATTTCATCAATGCAATCCGATGATGACCATAAGAGTTCGGTCATTTATCTTATCGGTTTTAGGGTTATGTTAGTAGACAGGTATTATCACAAATTCTTGAGAGCTGATAGGTGCTCGAAATTTCCCCGAAACACTGTCTCGAATCCTAACATAAAACTACTTATTCTCAGCCAGTATGGGAGTAAGTACGAACCATTTTCGACTACTCATGTTACTTGAGGACGGGGCCTTACACAATTTTCTCTAAACCTCCCAATCTTCTACGTAAAGACGGACCGTTTACATCTACCCGAGCATACCTACTGAAGAACAGGATTAGGTGTATGGACTAAGTAGTATTTTGAGAGAAACTCGAACCTTTGTTCTATCCTTAAGTGATGTCCCTCACTCACAATAAGTATACATACAGTTCATGTGGGGGTTTCTCTCCCAAATCAAATGATCCTTTATATCAGTTTTAGGTCAGATATTTAGGCAGTCCCGATTTTATTTTTCAGTTATCTCTTTTTTTAGATTTTTCAAACACGTCTAATGATTTTTTATATATATTTTTATCGTAGATAAGCATGTACATAGATCGCGAGTCCTATAACTAACTACGAAGGCGTGAGCAGAGAGAAAAAAACCGAAAAAACACCTAAAAAGCACCTAGCCTCGTAAAAAGCTGCGGAAAGCTGACGATGCGAGAAAACTGCAGTGGGTGTCCTGCTCTCCCGAGTGCACGGCACTCGGTGCAGCAGATCTCAAGAAAAGAGGGAGGGAGGTACAAGTTGGGATGCCCTTACGGAGCCCTTTTCTAAAAAATACAGAAAAATGGGCAAGTTCCCTTAGCTTTTTTTACAAAAATATACAAGTAAAAGAAAAATCCTAACTATTTCTGCCCTATGCAACTAACCCGTGAGAGAAGGGGTCGGTCTTTGTACTTTCAACTGAATCGGCTTCCGAAGAAGCCGGCTAATCCTGTAGGCCTGCAACATTTCGCTATAAAAAGAAACACACAAAAAACTGTAAACAAAAATCGTAAAAATAGTAGAAACTTGATAAAAGCCATAAAGTAAAGTCAGACCAAAAAAAGGGTTAGAAAACCGTAAAATCAAGAAGATAGAAAAAATCTGGAAATAATGTCGAAAATCGAAGTAGAGCTAACGCCTCCCAGGCAACGACACCATTTTGATAACGTGGCTTTTGCAGGCGATTAAAATAGAGAGATGTCGGTTGTAGAAGGAAAACCGCGAAGACAGAAACTGCATTGATCAAATAAAAATCAATAAAATAGGAGAGAGAGAGAATAAGTGGCTTCTTTATCCTATTTTATCTACCCATTAATATTTATCAAAGTAAGTATGCCTGGGTCAAACTCGAGGAGGCAGAATAACTGTAATGCAGTTTTCGATGCAAGAAAGAAATCTAGAGAATCTAACTATCTTCTTGATTTTACAACAAACTCAAGAAACATTCCAAAATTACACGAACTTTCAAAAATCAAACGACAAAAATACTCAACAAAAATCCACGAAAATACGGTAATTATCTTCGACAATTCGCTGCGTGAATTGGACTCTTGCAGGGCCACGAGGGAGACTCCTTCTCCCTTCGAGCTCGTATGCAGGTGAGGATGCTCCAAGGTGGATAGATGCAGTGACAAGGCGTCTATGAAGATGATGTTGCGGCGAATACGGTTGATGAAAGGATAAAGTATCTTATTGATGAATATTCGAAGGAAAGGTGCTCCAGATGATCATGTATTGCTCCAGCATAATGAGGACCTGCAAATAAAAGATTTGTATGCTCGATTCATTCAAGAATCGACCAATGAATTAAAGAATTGCATATTGAATTAAAAGTTTTCCAGAATATGTGGTGGGCATGAAAATAGGAGAAATGGGTAGAGATTTGGAATGAATTCCAATGAATTTGAGAAGTGTGAGGTAGTATGCGTCTAAGAAGGATGATCAAGGTCTCTAATTACTTAAGAACACTAATCGATGCACGGATATAGAAAATTGAAAATGCAATGGATGGAGGAATACCTAGGGGTTTTGCAGAGTGTATGACGCTGCAGGTTGTCGCTCGACGATCGGTGGCCGGAGCTCTACACGCACGAGGCAGTGTTGCAAGGCCACGCTAAGACGTTGGAACTCTCCTCTGATCTCCCCTCTTCTATGCAGGCATCTCGAGCGGAGCTGTCACCTCCAGAGCAAGGCGGAGCATGGTAGAGAAGATGGGTTGTCGGCTAGGACTTTGCTGGAAGAGGTTAGCTTAGGAGCAGTTAGTTGGGGAGGCTGATTTAGAGGGGCTTTTATAGATGATTGGAGAGGAGTTGGTTAATGATCGATGACTGGCGTGTGAGGCGGTGGTTAGAAGAAGGTGGAGATATGAGGTAGATGTGATGAAATGGCAGGCGAAATTAGTTGAAGAGGGAGGTTAGAATAGATACCGTCCGACTTTCTTGAAGAAGAAGGCACTAAGTGTTGACACGTGTTAACACATGGTTGGCCATTTTGATAAATGGCTTAATAAATAAGGACTAAATAGTAAATAAGGGTATTTTAAATAAGTATAAAGATGAAGTTATAAACAATTAAAGTATTTAAATCATAGTATAATCAGTTTTAATAAATAATAATTATTTAATGAAATATAAATATTATATTAATAAATAGGTATATATAATACTTAATAAAGATGTTTTAGGTTTTTAATGGATAAAGTAATAAATGGTATATTATTTTTATATTTTATTAATGATTAGGATGATAAATAAAGCATGTACAAATTTTTGTAAATTTTGATGAATTGATTTACGTATATTAATAAATAAAGATATAAAGTATATAATTCATTTATACCTATAAATTAGGATTTTTGATTTATTTAAACTAATAAATAAGCTCCAAAAATTATGAAATAAATAGAGTTAAATGCAAGATCAATAAAATAATTAGAAATTCTAAACTCATTAAAACAATAAATAATGTGTTCTGAATAAAATAAATAGCCCATAAATCCAACTGTGGTTAGGTCCCAAAACTGACTTTTTGCAAACGAACTCCGATTTTAATGAAATCACTTCCACTCATTAGAGAATATTATTTTATGAATTTTAAAGGTGCTTAGAGTGAATTGGAGTTCGTATGAGAAAGTTATGCTGTTCGGAAATTGAGATTTTTATAATTTACAAGTTGGATTTCTTAGCATATATACAAGATAGTATTTTTAACTTATTTTTATATTTTTCTATATATTTTTAGAAAATAATAAGAAAAGAGTTTGTGAAAAAAATAAGTTCATATGAATTAATTAAAAATCTTTGACATTTTGGTATTTATTGAATAATTACTAGATAGTGTATAAAGTGTGAAATTAATTATTTTTATTTATTTTCTTCCTTATCTCCCCCTACTTATTTATTTGTCGACCAATCTATGTTATCTTGGTCTCGGGGATTAGGTTTATAAATATATATTTCAGCTATATTTATTTCTAAATCATATTTTACATATATACATATCTACAATTTATCTTTCTTTTTATTTACTTTATTTATATTCTTTTATTTATTTACATAATTTTAATGCATAAAAGTGCATTTTTACTCATGATAAGGTTTTTGTTTAAAAGTAAAAAATTAATGGATATTTACATGTATTTGTTAAGGTAATAAGGAAAAAATGCAAATATAATGTTAATGAATCATGGATTCATCAATCCTCAATCTAACTCTTTAGATATTATCTAAGCACGAGCCTTTATGATTCAACCATTAAATATGATTATTAAGATGGCCATGGTACATAACCTTAATTGTACTAAGAAATCTATTATGCAAATTAGTTATTATTCATTTTAGATTAAGGAGTGAATTGCAATAATATTTATGGCATAATGGCTTGTCGTGGGCTCACATATCCAACACATGTCTCCTCCTCTGCGATCCTGTTACCACGCACATGCACTCACAATCCTGTTACCGTGCACATGCACTCACAATCCTGTTGTCGAACACACACCTCTAGATTAGGTGCTTCCACCTCTAGATTGGGTCCATATTGGGTGCTTCCATCCTCTCCTGTTGTGATGCCTTTGGATCCTCTGATATGATGATCAATTTGATATTCCATTTGATGATGAAAGGGTCCATGGAGAAGTTGAAAGAGAGGTCACAAAACCCAAATAACCCTTGTCTTGGCCTCCACCATCTTTCAATGACATCCCCTAGGTTGCAAATTATTTTCCTTACTCCATGCTTGCAACCGTTCTTCATGGTTGGAGGAGGGATGGAAGGGGATGAGTGAGATTGAAGTGGAAGAAAGGGAGAATGGTGTGCTTTGCAAATATGATAACATAAAAAGTGTAAAAATGTCTCAGTAACGGAGTCGGTCAAAGTTAATGGATAAAATGATAACACATGGTCATGTCATGTAATGGTTAACAACTATTCTAGATTCTCCATGTAATTTAAAATGTTGGAGGGAAGAGCACGTAAATATGAAACTATATGGAATTATGTGTGTAAGAATTCCTAAAAACAATCAATATAACATAAACACAATGACAATACATCACATTATCATTCCTATCCTCCCAACTATCTATGCAACTACTATTTATAGAAAGATAACACATCTGACTAATCCTTTGAAAGAAGCTTAGTCCAGTCCAATCCAATCTTGCTACTTTGGAAATGACGAGAAATGATAACTCGATCAATTATCGTCTGCTTTGGGTATGCCTTGTGATGCAATATACAAGATAAGGGGATTATCATACGAAAGAAAAGAGATTTCCCTCTATATCTCCCTTCATGATCCCTGGTTTAATATCTACGTCTAACACAATTTTGAGAGAGGGGTCTCATCGAATATTCCGATATTTGAGTGAGGACTTTTTTAAAAAATAATTATTAAAATATTATCAATTAATCAAACAACCATCAAGGCATAATATTTAAAAATATAGTCATCAATTGGTATATGAGGTGCCGATTTGGAAACACAAGGGATGGACTTGCAAATTACCCAATGAGTTTGCCCAAATGGGCATCTCAAGTGCCAATTTGGGCATACTCATTGGAAAATTATATTTCCATCATTTGGATCATTTATGTTTCCATCCCCTCATTTATTATCAATAATTTTTTTCAACTAACCTCTTTTATTATCAAATGTAATGCATTACTATAAGGATATAATTACATTTGAATGGTAAATGCATATCCTTTTTATTACTTAAATAATTCTTTTCAAAATTTTAAATTTTTAGTTTATAATTCTTTTCCTTCATTATATTATATATTAAATCCTTTATTATAATTAATTATATGTATACTATATTATAGTATATAATTAAATCCCTTATAATATAATATTTATCACATAATATTTAGAGAATAATGATACAATATATGTACCATTACGAAGTCTTCAGCTCGAGAAACCAACGTAGACGGTCTTCAACATTCGTCTACATCAATATCTTAGGCTCAAGACTCCGTAGTCCAATTATATGATTCCTAAATAACATTGATTTTATCCGATCATACTCGTATCCAATCTTTAGTCGATCAATATTCTTATTCACTTTTTATTCGATTTAGATTCAATTCAATGAATATTCTATGAGTTCGTGGCCAATTATATGTTTCCCCGAATCTTCATCCTGATTCATATCCGTATGCGGATTTTTATTCGTTTCGATATGACGGTGTTAATATGTATACGAAAATTGATATATTTGATATGTATCTGTTTCCTTTTCATAGTTAGTCAGCGCATCTTACCACTCTAGAATTAAATTGAATAAGTGACAATTATTACATATAAGTATAATTAATTACAATAAAGGATTTAATATATAATGTAATGAAGGAAAAGAATTATAAAATTTGAAATTTTGAAAAGAATTATTTAAGTAATAGAAATGATATGCATTTACCATTCAAATGTAATTATATCCTTATGATAATGCTTTACTTTTGATAACAAAAGATGTTAGTTGAAAAAAATTATTGATAACAAACGAGGGGATGGAAACACAAATGACCCAAATGATGAAAATGTAAATTTCCCAATGAGGATGCCCAAACCAACACTTCATAGGATAATTTGCAAGTGCATCCCTTGTGTTTCCAAATCGGCACCTTAAGTGTCGATTTGGACATTACTTACCATATCGGCAGCTCAGGTGCCGATTGATGACTATATTTTTTAATATTATAACTTGATGGTTGTTTAATTAATTAAAAATATTTTAATAATTATTTTTTAAAAAAATCCTTTGAGTGACCACGTTGAAATCATTCATCACCAATTCATCTTTTAACGAGTATCCATATCAGTCCAAAACGGTACGCGTAATTTGATTCCGCATGGGTGCTTAATAAGCTCTCCTCCCAGTGTGCTTCCCCAACTTCACAGACCATCTCCCCACCTCTCTTGTCCCCCGCCCCGACCAACGCCCAAATGATCACGTCTCTCGATTTCCTCGTTCTCTTCCTCTCATGGAGTACATTTTCTTCCCCATCCTCCACTCCCCTTACTCCTTCAAAGCTTCTCTTACCCCTCAGACCTCACTTCTCAGTTCTCACCTGCAGGTGCGCTGGAGGGAGCGGCATCCTTCGCCGCCGATGAAGGATTCTGCTCGATACGTCCGCTGCCTCCTCGGAAGGAACCGGAGGAGTCGAATGGGCTCTACTGGAAGGTCACGCACCCCACGTTGTCCCCCTCCCACCTCCGGGGTAATAGACATATGTGTTTACGTTTATATGACGATGCTTAATCGAGAGTGCTTCGAGATTTCGGTTTTTTTGGATTGTTGATTAAACTCCCTATATCTCCTGCATTGCACATGCTGTGTGTTATGGACGTGTGATGCTATAGATTGAGGGAAAAAAGGGTTCTTTATCATTTCTAAACGCTTGGTTGCAAAAGTCGTAGAGGGTGCTTTTTTTCTGAAGGGATAGATGGTGCTTTTATCGTGTGCCTGAAATCTTACTTTCTTTGGGTAACAAAAAATGTGAAAGATGATCGAAACAAAAATGCTGAATTCTGGAAGGAAATAGTAAAAAAATGAAATGGATGTTAAAAGGGGGGCAATCTCAAGACAACTTGGAGAATTTAAAAAGTGAGGAGAGATTGTTCCAAAAAATGCGAAGAAGGAAAAATTGAAGAATTTGATAAAATTTGTATCTCCCTCATGGACATAGGAGATAGGGGAGTGTTGGTGAACATATCCATAACTTGTAGGAGGCGCTCATACGTGATCTCTTGTCGAATAGTTCTTTATACTCATGTGTTGGGCTTATAATCTGTATGTGAACTACGTATGATAGAGATTAATGAAAGATGTTTCCATAGAGAGATCTAAATATCCTGAATAAGAGATTCCATTCTCATAGACAATATATGTGACGGGCTCGGTTCGAAGATCTCTTTGAGAGAGTTCCATTATACATGCTTCATGATAAAGGTCCATTATTCAGATCATCATATGGTTGCAAAACTCACAAAGGTCTCCTCTGGAGAGGCCAATTTCACTCTTTCTTATTTGGAGTATTTCAAGAGCCAACAACAACATTTGCATATTCCCCGGATCACAATCACAAGAAGATGTGATTAAAAGTTCGAGAGTTGTATTTGATATTGTTAGAGTATGCGTCCTTTTAGGGTCAAATTACCACATCCACTTGTGTTAGTTCCACATCATCTATTTGTGGGACTTGATCATGTTGGTGGTGCTATATAAGAAGAGCCTTATTCATCCTTCAAAGCTCAAGTTCCTTTCATGAACTCATGCAGCACCCCAATCATATCTTTCCTAACAACGTCCCATAACTCTATATAGAATAGCTAGAAAAGCCATCTGGGTCAGGTGCCCCATTCGTACTTCTTAACCTCCCCTTTAGGAAAAGGAACACTGAGAGCATCAACCTTAGAAGGCAACAATTCCTTCACTCCCCTTCCCTGCCATATGCAACTAGCACGCCTAACCCTCCTGCTCAATGCCTGAAAGTGGGCACAAAGTGCCCTCCCCACCTCTAGATCCCCACGAAAGAACCTGCACCCCATCCACAATTATATCGTGAGTTTAGTTCCCGTGCCTTCTCTTAGAGGCCACATAGTGAAAGAAACATGTTGGCGTCCCCCTCTTGAAGTCAATACCGTCGAGATCTTTATCGCCACTCAACCTCCATTTTCTTGTCCACCAGGTGTATCATATTCAAATGTCTGGATCTCACCTCAATTTCCTTAGCTGTCACAGCTTGCACCCATCCTTAATGGAGTCCAGCCTGCTAACTACCTCTTATGCCATGGTTTGTCTACTCCGACATTGCTCCTTGGCTTTTCTATTAAACACAAGAAGTTGCTTCTGCAACGCCGGCAACATGGTCCTTAATCGGGCCATGACCAACCCAGTCGGCTAGTTCTCCCTCCAGAAAGTCATTATCATATCATAGATCCCATCCTACAACATCCATGCACACTTGAATATGAAGGATCTTGGTCTCACGTCCTCACGCAAAGACCACAAGATGGGGGTATGGTTCGAGTTGATGCGAGGAGGAGCCCATGCGTGGGCCTGAGGGAAGAGATGTATCACCTCAGTTGATACCGGGAAATGGTCAATGCAAGATCTCAATAGCATATTCCTCGAAGTGTAGCGACATCCCCCCACATAGAGAATCGTCAATCAAAGTCATTGATAATGGATGATTGTGCATCGAAGCCAATATCAGCCCCTCCCCGCATCATCGGTCGATCATCAGGCTTAAGAGTCACATTGAAGTCTCCACTAATTAACCAACCATTAGAAGGATAATTGACACGCACATGCTGGAGCTTCTCAAGTAGATCAGAGATGCCTGCACCATTAGGTGGCTCGTACACATTGGTAAACACAATCGAATCGTTTTCTCTCCTTTGCAACATCACTAAAATATAATGACTCACCCTGATCTCACGGCCCAACAACGTCAATCTATCACCATTCCTGTCGGAAATAATCCCTCCCAACATCGTAATTGACTTGACCGCATGAAACTCAGTAAAAAATGAGCCGCTAATGAATCCCCAAGCAACCCAATGCCTTGTGCCAACTTTGTTTCCTGAAGAAGAATAATGTTTGCCTTTTCAATCCCATATAAATTACATATTGCCACCATCTTTTCAGGCCTACCAAGGCCTTTTACGTTCCAAGACAAAACGTTCATCCTAGAATGGCCTTGCCTCCTTGGGATGGAACCACCACTAAACACTCCACAACTACCGTGCCAACGCCCATCATGGGTACTGGTCCACTGCTCGATGCTCCATCTTTTTAAACTTCCAAGGGTTCTACCATCTGCTTAGTCGTGACCGCAGGACCCTAAGAACCAATCACATGAACCATCGGAGTCATGGAGTCTGCACTCAGTCATGCAAGCGCCTTGTAAAGCACCATCCTCAACCACCTCTTCTCCGCTTCGACATCCTCAAGTAGCTCTTCCTTACTGCCATGAAGGCGAAAACCGAAGAGAAAGGGCTTCCTGAAACCTATTCACCGCCATGGCACCACCCTCATGAAATTTCAAACCTCCATTAGTATTGTTAAAGTTTTTGTATATTTTATTTGAGTCCTGTAACCCTTCGAGATTCTTTATGTAATTCTCCCTTTTTACTCTCTAGTGTTTCTCTCTATATTAGAAACCCTGGACTCATGGAATAAACCCAATGATTAATTATCTCCTCCATATGGTATCATAGCAGCGGTCCTAGATCTGTATTTTGACCTAAATTCCTCATCCACCGCAAGCCATACTCGTGTGGGTCCTCCTCTTGTCCTAGGGTCTGCGCCGGGCACGCTCGCACCGCCACAACACCACTGCACCGCCTCTGGTCCGCTGCCAGTGGTTAGGCACCACCAATGGCCTGTCTGGATGCCGCCAGCCCTCATAGGGCAATACTAAGGTTGCTGGACCTCTGCTAGCCCCTCCTACGATGCCACCCTCCTAGGGCTCCGCTAAGGCCTCCAAGGTCGCCACTTAGAGTTGTGCCTTTGCTAGGGTCTCCAAGGCCTCATAGTGCCGCCACCAAGACCCCAAGGCCTCCTAAGGCTCCGTCGAGATCTGCTAGGCCTTCGCCAGGGCCTCCAAGCATCCCTAGGGCTCTGGTTAAGTCTCTTAGGCCTCCAAGGCCGCTACCGACCCTCTTAAGTCTTTGCCAAGACCTCCGTGGGCCTCCTGATCTGCTGTAAAATGCTTTTTCAGATCTCCTGCACGCCTGAACCGTGATTTCTAGGGCACTTTTCAGCCCCCATATGCATACTTGAACAACGACATGACTTTTTTGATTTCTCTACCTGACCACCATAACATCTCTTCCTACTGGGACAAAGCCCTTGTACACTCCATCATTCTATGATGGTACAAGGCACTTCAATAAAACTTAAGAGCACTAAAAACTTTATGCTCTGGTCTCATTCTTTTAAGGTGTTCATTGCTAGTACCTCTAGTTGTCATAGGGCATACATAATAGAGTGATAATGGATTTTGGCACATCTCATCCTCTATCAGAAACAAAGATCAGTTCACATACTACAGATCAATACCTCCAGGTAGATCCATTGTTATTGTAGGTGGGAGACATTCCTTTATTACAAGATATGGGAAGATTTATTTGATGCCATCTATGCGTCTGTAGAATGTGCTTCATCATGCACATGATTTTTCTATGAATATATTAATCAATTCACCAAAGATTTGCATTATCATGCCATATTTCACCCCTCTTCTCTTATGTTTCAGGATATACTCATGATCAGTATGATTGCATGTAGTCATGAGCAAGGGGATCTCTACAGACTGGTCCAGTCTCCTTATGATGATGCCTTTTCTATTCTTATTGGGTCAAGTTTCTCCGTACATGTGGCACCTTCGATTCTATCACCTTCCTCTACAAAAGCTGTTTGGAGTCCTCCCACATATTTCATCTCAGTCTACATTTCAGTGCGAGGATTGCCAGCTTGAGAAGCATTATTGTTCTAGTTTTTCTGGTCATCAGATTTGTAGCAACAATACTTTATTTGAGTTGGTTCAATTTGATATTAGGGGTTCCAATTGTGTCCTAATCATCAGGGACACAAGTTCAATCTTGTGGCTGTCGATGATTATTTAAGACTTTCTTGTGTTTTTCTTTTGAAGAACAAGTCTGTGTTTGTCATTCAAACTTTATTATCGAAATACAAAATATTTTTCTGCTATTATTAAGTATATTCTCTTTGACAATGTATCAGAGTTCTGTACCATTCAACTTTCTAAGTACTTCAGGTCCCTTGGTATTGTACATCAGACCTCTTATGCATACCCTTCTCAGCAGAACGGTGTTGTTGAACATAAACACCATCATATTCTTATTATGATCAAGACCCTTTTTATCCATAGTTGTGCTCCCTACTCTATTCAGGGCGATACGAATCTCGTAGCCTGCTACTTGGTCAATCATATGTCTTCTTTCGTGATAGGTGAAAATATTCCTTTTTTGTTTGTCTTTCCTGATAAGGGCCTTTTCTCTCTACCACCCCATGTTTTTGACTTCGTGGCATTTGTTCATCATCTGACTTGGCCATGACAAGCTCTCTCCCAGAGCTATCAAGTGCATTTTTGTGGGATACTCTTGGACCTAGAAAGAGTACTAATGTTTTGGTCTGGCCAAATAGAAGTATTATGTTAGTGTTGATGTCGTTTCTTTGAGTTGTCTACTTTTCTCCTACGGATGACCGAATAACTTCTTCGGAGTTTGGTGAGGAGGTTTATATACCCCCTTCCTACACCTTCATCACAACAACCACCACCACCACCTCTTCCGGTGTTTCCTCCTCTATTACCTCTTCCTATGGTTCCACCTCCACCTACCGCGGCTTCTCATGTAACTCAGACTTTAGCTTGTTTTTGCACGCATGCTAGCAATTGTACCCCCTGCTTATGTGCCTTTTCGATCATCTAGCATGCTCCGGATATACAAGTAGTATCCACTCGATCGGACAAACACAACACGAGCTACGCTTAACAATTTCGCCATGACCCCAAATGAGCAGTTCCATGAGGCTTGGGGTCGTTTTAGAGATCGCATTGACATATCCCCACATCATGACATCAACAAACATAACTTAGTGCATAGTTTCTTTTTTGGGATGACACCTGAGCTGAAGGGGCTAGTCAATGCCACTTGCGAAGGGTCCTATTTTTCCAAGGATGAGGACCAGGTCTGGGCCATCTATGAGGAGATGGCTGAAAACTACACTGTGATGACTCAGGCCCATTTCTACACTCATGGAAAGCCCCCCCAAGCATTGTCTTACCACGGAGTTGCACATATAAAGGTCGGTCCATCTTCGTCTTCATCAGCCGCAACATTAGCAGAGTCATCACCTGGGGACATGGGCATCATTAGCTTGAAGTTGGATCGCATGGAAATTATAGAGAAGAAGATGTGTCAGGGACTAGATAAGCTCAACATGATTTATGAGATGTCCCAGACTTTGAGTGACCTTAAGACACGGATCATATGTCTCTAAGAGGCATAGATGACTTTTACACCATAGTCTAGGTCACATGATGATCAAGGGAGCCGATCATCACAATCATTCGCCTCATTCATATAGGTTCACCATATTTAGGCGGAGCACTCTCAACCAGCTCCCCAGTACCAGTTACCTCCACCACCTACGCCATATATACATATCGTGGTCTATTAGAGTTATCATCCATTGGCGTCCCTTCCCCCACCTTCGCATGAGCAGACGGAGTCATTGATGGAAGTCAACAAAATTTGCTATGGCTAGTACCAGCAACAACTTAGTACCTGTCAAGATCACTCATGATTCAAATGATCCACTAAAGGTGCTCAATCCCAGCAGTAGCCTCTGGCACAATCAAGGTAGGGAACCCAGCGACAACAGCCCCTGTACTCCCAGCATACCATTCCTCGACCCCAGTACCAAGGTCAATAGTAGAGGAAACAACAACCTCATTCTCAGTTTCCCCAGCCTCACCTTCATTCTTACCATAAACAACAACATGGCCAGCCTCAACACTTTCAGAGAGGTAACCAATTCGGTTCTCATGTACCCTCGTTTGAGAGCCCAGCTTTAGAGGATCTCGCCCACATACTTATAGAGTAGCAGACCACTTTCAGGCGAGAGATGGATGGGTCCAGGAAGGAGGCGAGAGAGATTATCAAGGGAAAGTCTGTCATACATGCAAAGATCAAGCCCAATCTGAACAATCTAAAGAGAAAATCTAAGCAGGTACAATCTACAAAGTCCGACACTTCTAGTGAGATACTTAATGACATGCATTATTTTATTGATGTTGATTTTGTGATTCTTAGGAGTGGTAGGAAGCCAGCTGGCAACCACTCATCTAGGCTACATCCAGATATAGACTGCAGAGTGTCAAATGAGCAAGAGAGTGGTAATAATGCCGCTGATGTTGACGTTAATGGTGGTGCTGATACCACTTAGTTTGAGGACGATCCAATCGATGGTGTTGATGTTGTCCCTTCTCTAGATGCTACAGATGGTGGTGCTGATGCCACCAGTATTCCATATGACGGGCCCAAGTGTGGTACTAATGTCACTACTCCTTATGTTGTCGATGGTGTTGATGCCACCATGAGTCTACGTACAGATACTCTAGTTGTTTGACTACTACTCTTGTAGCTGAGGATGATTTTCTTAGAAAAATACTAAAACTGGAAAAATTTTGAAAAATAAAAATATGAATAAAGGAAAGGTTTATATATCTTCTCCTGGTCCTCTATTGTGATTGATGATGATTATATGGATTCCAGTCATTTTCATGCTCAGAGACCTTCTCCTACTTCTGACCCTCTAGTTCTTGAGGAGGGTCCCTCTGTCCCCTTCCCTCAAGCACCCTGCTTAGGGAAGGGTCAGAAAACATAAAATCCCAAAAAGAGACAACATCTAGAGTTCGACGAAGATGATATACATACTTCATATCCAGTTGACTCTTCAGGAGGAATTAGAGCACATCCCTCTCTTCCAGAAAAGCCTTAGAGAAAAGACTATAGTCCTTTGGAAGAAGAGGAGAAACCACAGTATAGAAATCCATGTATTCACCCATGCCATGTGCTTCGCTATTCAAAACTGATTGCCAGCAAATGGTTCGATTGTACTCTATTAGACAATGGGTCTTTGATTAGCCTTCTTCTGACAAACGTACTTGATCACTTTGAGTTTGGTCCTCTGCGATAAAGCAGGACAATACTTCAGTCATGCATTCAGGGATCTCCATATCCAACGCAACAAGGTCCACAGGGAATTTCAGGACCAGAATGGTTACGACAACATCCTTCAGTAACCCCTTCAGTCACTTGACGTACCCCATCATATTAGGCCGACCTTTCCTGGTGACAGCAAAGGCCATGTCTGATCATGATAGTGGGAATGTATACTTTCTCGTCGAGGGAGAGAGTATATAAATAGAGATGATTGAGTAAATGAGAGGTGGATATTTAGCTAGCTCAGAGCAAACGACAGATACAAAGCCAGACATCCACCATGAGTGTGATTTTGTGACTACAGACGATAAGGCGGTTTGAGTAGATCTGATTTCATGAGCTCTTATCACATCTTCAGACTCAAAAGATTTACAGATGCCAGATGATGAGAGTTCGGAGAGCACACTTGTGGCACATGATACTTTAGAGGCTAACAATGTAGTTTTTGGTAACGGGGTTAATTTCATTTCATGCCATTCAGATTCAGACCCGTTAGACTCAGACACAGATTTTGGTAGGCATGATTTTGATGTGTATTTATCGTGTTTGATGTTTATAGAGCCTACAACCAGGACAAAGATAGAGCCAGTGCAACTCATAGAGACACCAGTAGGGCCATCTTCATCGAGTTTAGTTGACCAGCAAGAGTTCTCCCATTCAGATCTAGTAGCCTTCACTCAAACATTCATATGCCAGATTTTCCAGCTCCCATATGACCATAATTGAAGACCTTACTGTAGAGTATGAAGTATAAATTCCTTGCAGGCGAGCCAGAGATGTTTCTAGTCATTATCTTAGTGAATTTGACTGACGACCAAGACTCCATTTTAATGGAGGTTCTTGAGAGGAACCACAAGGCAATCGATTGGTCTGTAGCAGATCTCGAGGGAATAAGTCCGACAATTTGCTCCCACTACATCTATCTCGAGGATGACACTGAGCCTTCACATGAGTTCCAACATAGGCTGAACCCGAATCTTCGAGAGGTGGTGATGAAGGAAATATCTAAGTGGTGGAACACCCATTTTGTCTAACCCAGCTCTGACTCCAAGTGGGTTAGTCCATTACATGTGGTACCCGAGAAGATGAGTATCATTGCAATTGTGAGTGAATCTGGAGAGGAGATTGCTACCAGTGTACCCAGTTCTTGGAGGGTCTGTGTGGACTACATAGGGAGAGGATATTCCAAAGGTGTATGCTTTCCATCTTTTCTGAAATGGTGGGTGACTGTTCATAGGTCTTCATGGATGATTTTTCCGTCTATGGCAATGGGTTTGATGCTTGCCTTGCTTGCCTAGACCATGTGCTTCAGCGATGCATCGAGGTCAACCTTATTTTATCTTGGGAGAAGAGTCATTTCATGATGAATAAAGAGACGATCCTTGTTCATATCATCTCCAACAATGGCATGGAAGGCGATCCAACTGAGGTGGATATCATCAAGAAACTCAAACCGCTATCCAATTTGAAGCAGGTGCGGTCATTTCTGGGGTATCTTGATTCCTACTGACAGTTCATTCATGACTTCAATCGTATTGCCCAACCACTTACTGATCTTCTCATGAAAGACACCGAGTTCAATGTAAATTATAAGTGTCTTTCATCATTTGAGACTCTTAAGGATTTGGCTGTGCAGGCTTTTGTCCTTTGACCACTCGATTGGTCTCTCCCATTCAAGATAATGATAGACGCTTCTAATTTTGCCATCGAGGCTGTGCTAGGTGATGAATATGTGAATCATCACTTTAAAAGTTAAAAATAGAGCTTCTTTTTGAGTAATTAGTTACGTTTCTCCATTTTTTTTGCATTATTCCAATTCAAGCATTTAGAATTAATGTTTGCATTTTAGCATGCATATTTAAATTAAATAAGAAGCCAAATTCACTGGTATATATCCAATGTATATTCACGATATTTCCCTTCTTTTTAACTAATTTTCACTAACTCGAAATTGAATAAAATTAATTCGTAAGTGTACATACTACTAACACTAATACAAGAAAAATATAAAAAAACACTAACTTATAAAATTTACCAATAAAACCCAAACCCTAGTTTGAGATTAAGAACCTTAAAACGTGAAAATCTCTCTGTTCCCCGCAGGACCCGCTCCTGCAACCACCACCCACGACTCTTACGAGCCATGCCCATTATCCACATCTTATCTCTCCTTATGTGACCTGGTCCTGTACCCTATGCCTCCATTTCTCTCTCTTCCCCGATCTCCTCAATTGTTGCATAACTACTGCAACCACATCACAATGCGCCACTATAGTCCTTGCCAATACCCAACCTCCTTTAAAATATATGACCCTCGACCTCCATTATCCCTCATACAACATTCCACAAGGGAGGTCACCAACTCATGTGTGCATTATGGTGACATTAGGACAGAGCTATCGAGGCAACGACGACCTCTCCTCCAATCGGATGAGATTCATGGTACAGGGATCCACGTAGTAGTAGCTTCAACCTTGTTGCTTGAGTCTCGTGCCCTTCTTCAAGCACTTGAGGTGACAACCACTGATCGTCAAATACTAGTCCTTCGTATTTCCTCGACTCTACTATAGGTGACCCTCGGCCCACGTTCGCATCGACGATCGCCCGCTCCGCACCTTCCTCCTCAACAGCATTAACTCCTGGGAGTATGTCGCCTTGGTGAGCTCCTCCCCCCTCGAGGCAAGCTACCCCTTGAAGTCCCTGCCTCACCAAGTAGCTACGAACCCCGCCTCCTCAGCCATGTGCATGTTTAGGCATCTTAGACTCACGTAGCCTTCAAGATCTCTCACAATAACCTCACCGCCCTCACCCCATGTATGAAATGACAATCACATGCCCGCATGCCATCGACCAACTTCACCTCTTGCCTCAGGCTATGGGCCTCTGCCCCCTTTGAGTCCACTCATTGCCCCTTATCCCCCCCTACACGTGCTTTGCATGTGAGGGCGGGGTCAATTGTGCTCGAGCACTGGCCACCTTTGGCACGTGTGACTCATGTGAAAGCTTTGAAATTTACGGGATATATCCCCATGGCCCCATAATTACACCGAAGTCCCATCCTGCACCACAAACGTGGGAGGCACTCACACCCAGTGAGAAATTATGCAAATAGCCCTACATGTTTTTGTAATTCCAATCTAAAACCTGTACACACTCTATTTTTTTATTTTATTTATTCTGTATTACATTCAGACCCTTGCATATGAGTCTTATTTTGAGTATAACTTTGACATCGAGTTTTAATTCTAAAAATTGTATTTTGTATAATGAATTTTTCTCTATTTTGTGGATTCTTGATTATATATTTGTGAGCTGTAATTAATTTAATTTAATTAATTGGGTGAAAATTGCATATTTCACCCACGTACTCTATTAAATTCTTACTAAATTAATTGTTGCTCTAAAAATTCCTAAATAATTGCACTAAGTAGATGTTAGTTTGTTCTATATTGTGCCAAAATTTCATTGCATTTGCATTCATATCAAGGTCGGAATAAATTAAATGGTGATTTTAGTAATTGATTTTTAATAGACGTACACAAATCATTTTAAGGATATATTAATTTTTCTGAATAGATTATCATTTGACATGTATGATTATTTTTGTTCCTGAAATTAAATTGATTTGCTATTTATTAAAATTATTTTGCTCAAAATCACTCTACATTCATATGTAATCCATAACTAATTCATATTACATCCAAAAATTCGAAAAAATAGAGTAGCTTAATTTGGCATCATACACATTCTGGTCAAGTTTCATTGGGTTTGGAGTTCCTTTGATTAAAAATTACTGTTTAGCCCCTCAACTTTGCCAAATTTACATTGCATTTATTATTTGTATTTAAAAATAAAAAATGCTTCATTAAAAACCTAGCTCCTAGATGCCTCCCTGAGTTGAACCATGGGCTTGTCAAAGTAAAATCTAAATTGACTGCTCACTTTTAATTGGATTCTAATGGTTTTTTATTGATATGTTAATTTCCCGACTACATCGCAATTTTAAACATTAATTACATATAATTAAGAAGGGTGATTCACGAGTCTTTCAGATGGCTCCACTTTTGGGGAGGCACGGCTTAGGTTGATTTTTAGAAAATCTAGATATTAGGCTTTCCACCTTCAGGTAGTCTGACCTTGGTTTTTCTTGTAATTATTACAATGTTTTTTTCTTGCATTTTTCTCTTTGTCTTATTTTTATTTTGGTGATTTGGTTTTATTTTATTTTATTCCTATCTCTCTGACCACCGTCTTATTTTTTGTTTTAGGGGCCGGACATGACGGAGTGATCGCTTAGGTAGCTGAGCATCTCAGGAGCATTGAAGGCCGGCTTTTTATGGTGATAAATCGACTAAAGGAATGCATTAATATTAAGATCGAGTTGAGTTGTGAGAGAGCGTAGAGTCTAAGTTTTATTTCCTATATTTATTTATCGCATATTTACAATAGATTCTGTTTCGGATCTTGCATGCATACCTAGACACTTGGACAATATTTTTGTGTTGTTTCGAGACATGTTTCACTCTCTGGTAAGGGTAGGGCTCAACTTGAGTGGCTCGTAGGTTAGAACTACACACACGACTCTTAGAGATTTTCACAGGTCAAATATTCATTGCTTGTGCTCGTATAATTTTGGACCATACATCGCTTTAATGATATACACCTTAGATCAGTCTAACTTAGTCAAATTCAATTCATTTCTTCCTACTAATTAGAACTATCTGTTAGGTACGCTTTTATCTCCTGCATTTCATATAGTGAAAAAATTTCAAATTATATATTGCATCCTGCATGTAGAGCGTGAGGATCGCTGTGAGTCTTCTGAACTAGGCATGCATCATTGATTTTATTACTGCATCAGATTTTCTTGGCTCCCTTCCACTTAATTTTACAACTTAGTATTAATGAAAATTTGGATTGTTCGTTAGGTGTGCCTTGTGTGGTGAATTAAATTCAGTGATAATCAAACTTAAAATCGGGACTCCTTATACAATTTGAACAAAAAATTTGCATTAAACTGAATTTATTTTTGGGAGAGCAACCCTATCATTGGACACATGTACATACCTCTAGAAAAGAGTGGTTGAGGAAGTAGTCGCTAAGGATTAGAGCCCAAATCCATGGACTTGTGCGTCTTGTTATTGCTGCAAGCACTTTCCTCCAACCCTTAGAAGAAGTAGTCTTCCTTCAAGTTGGTGTGCTTTTCCTGCTTGAACACGATCTACCATAGGATATTGCACCCGTATGTAATGTTTGAAAAGATTGTTTGATCACTGATAATAAAATTGAAAAGATAATTGGTCGAACTTTTGCAGCCTTCACAGTATTCAGTTTGTGAATCTGGGCTTGCTTTGTGTTTGTATTCGGGGTGGTGCATTCAAAGACTGCTCTCTTAGAACCTTTCCTATTGCTATTTATTTTACATCATGTCGTTAACTCAAACCTCTTGACATAGAGAATGGCTGATTGGGGTTATTTTTTCTCAGACTTCATGAACCTCTCGTTGACCACTCCAAACTGACCATCCTCACGGGTTCAAGAACACTTTTTCTTTGAATGCCCTCAGTTCATGGAGACTCTTCCCATGAGACTAAGGTTAATAATTCACACTTCATTCTTGAGGATGGTCAGACCTTGATCAACCTTCTCTTCTTACATCCCATCGAGGAAAACTCTCACCTTGATGCTTCTAGATTATCTTCTTACAACTCCATTAATTCAAATCCCTTATGTTATGAAGGTGAATAGAACTGAGATAACAAGATGCCTCCCAAGAAGGACCTAGATGATGAGGGGCATAATGCCCCATTGGGGGACATCTTAGCCAGACTTGCATGAGCTGAGCATAAAGGTAAATTACTCAGAGATGAGCTTGGTCAATTGAGAAATTAGGGGGGATCTATGAGAGATTCCTACAATCCCAATGACACACATAACGAGAATTAGCTTAGGCCGGTTGTACCACAAAATGCTGGAGAATTAAAGCATCACTTATTGATGCTCCTGCCAAACTTCTATGGCAATGCAATAGAGGAACCATACATGCTCTTGCAGGAGTCTTAAAATGGTATGTTACAATTTAGGACGACATGATTATCTTAGGATTACATACATCTTAGAGCCTTCCCCTTTGATGTATCAAACAAAGCCGCCTATTGGCTTTTGGGGACAGTTATCACCACGTAGGATGCATTGAAGGACTTGTTCCTCAAGAAGTTCTACCCATTGAGTAGGACTAATCAGATGAGGTCCTTTATATAGAGTTTCATGCAAATGTCCCATAAGGCTTTCCAAGAGGTATGGGAGAGATTTAAGGACCTGATTCAGAAGTGCCCAAGTCATGATATTGACCAACCAATCTTGGTCCAGAACCTGTACAATGGTTCGACTCCTAAGATTGAAGGATGAAGGATATTGAGAATCCTTAAGCACATCACGGAAGCGTGTTGATCGCATCGTATGCAATCGGAGCAACTAGTCGCACTAGTTGCTAGATGCAGCGGAAATTAAAAATTTTAAATCTAAAGATGAAACCACATGATCACGAGAACACTTCTCGGATCGTTTCATCAAACCACAAAGTATAAGGAATACCACTTGAAGCGTGGTTGTGATCGCGAGATCCCAAAGTAGAGATCCTCCTGTCTTAAGTCCGATCCACGAAGAACGCACTTGCGGGCTCAATGATGAGTCACGTTCCTTCCCGCAATCCTCGATGAAGATCCAAGCGATGGCTCCCCCGATTTCGTCAAACGAAATCCGTCGTCTTTCTTTAGAGTAAGAAACTCCAAAGAAGAAGGAGATCCTCGAGTCGTCGAAGAAGAAGCCGAGAGTCTCTCCTTTCTCAACACAAAGTGGATGGCCTTTTAATGGAGAAGAGAAAGAGAGAGGGCGAGAATGAGAAAGAGAGAGAGAGAGAGTTGTCACCTTGTACAACTCTTAATGATGTACCTTGGAAGGCTACCCTAGCCCTCCTTTTATATTAGTTTAGGATCCATTGGATTTCAATCCATGGACTCATAGATCCAACGACTAGGCTTGGTCTATGTAAGATCAATGGCTATGATTGTTGTTGGTTAAAACCAACAACATTAATTTATAATTAAATTAAATATATGTTGTAACATTATCAACACAATTTAATTCAACATAAATTAATTTGTCAAGAGATAATTTGATAATAAAAAAAGGAGGCAACTAACCACCCTAAATCATAGGGGGCGTCACCTATGAACAAGTCATAGGTGGCGCCACCTCTATTTAGGTGATTGATTTTGTCTCCTTTTTTATTTTATCTTATTATTTCTTGATTAATTTTGCAATAACAATTATCACAAAAAATATCCACCAAATTAATTCTAAATTAATTTGAGAATATTTCAATCATGCCATTGAAAACTATGTGAATCATATTCACATCCCAAACTAATTTGTAAATGACATTTCCAGTTAATTAACAAATGTGAATCCAATCCACATTTAATAATTAACAATTGTTATTTAATAAATTTCTCTCTCTTGAATATATGTATATTATAAATCATATTTATAATAAACAAATATTATGGATAGTATTATCCACATTCTCTAATCCTTGATAATTAAATCTCATTTAATTATCTTGGATAATAATATGAATCATATTCATATTATGCTTGATAGTTAAATCTCATTTAATCATCAAGTCCTTCTTGCTTGGATATGCATTTCATCAAATGAATTATTCTTGAACCCTTTCAAGAATAATGTGCTTTCTCCGCGGATACTTGGAGATAAGGACAGGGCGATTGTATTGTTCCATGTATAGTGACTTGGATATTGAGATATTATCTCAAATCCAGATCGAACGAACCTCCCACAGATGCTTGATTAAATCAAGACCGCAGATCTAATCTTCTCATTGAATCTGAATCTCATTCAGACCAATGTCCAACACTTGGACTAAGATCAGTTTGCTTCTCTACTGGAAGGTGTCACTAAAATCCAGACCTGTTTCATCACTCCCTCGGAATGGAAGCGTCATGGATATACAATCGTTTATGATCACATCACCCTCAGGTATTCCCAATACCTGTACATCCTGCATACTGGAAGACCCATGGTCAACCCGAAGATCAAGATCAATTTTACACTGTCTTCTTCAGGGTTTGATCAATAAGTTTCTCATTTGATCATTGGGATTTGGTATCGATCATATACTTTCCAAAAGCATATATCATACCTAGGTCTTGATCATATACTTTCCAAAAGTATATATCAAACCTACAAATTCAGTCAAGCTTCCAAAGCGAGACGACCATGCACGGAATTTGATTCTTCCCAATATCTCATGAGTGAGCTCATGTCTTCCGGTTCAGTAGTGAACATGTATGATCCCTTTGAGAGATCGTATTACTCATATGCCCTTATATGCACACCGGCGCGCCGGTTTATAGACCTTGGTTAGGCCATCAACCTATTGGTATGCCAAATGTACATACTCAGACATATAGCAATACATCTGTCTCTGGTTAGAGGATGCGCGCCTATGCTATGACAACATTCAACATAGAATTTAGGTTATCTCGATCTCGTTAAGTCAACCCATTGACCTAACTAATCTGACACCTCCGAATCTCTATTCCTATGCAGAGGACGTGCATCGAGAGGTCGGTTAGATATCATCCTATGTGAGAAAAGGATTGCCATCTCCTACTCAGGCTGGAGATCACATCTTAACAATCATTTGACGGTGCTTGATGAGTCCTCAATCTAACTCTTTAGATATTCATCCAAGCATCAGCCTCTATGATTCAATAATTGAATCAACAGCTGTATGATCATTAAGACAGCCATGGTACATAACCCTAATTGTACAGAGGGAATTATTATGCAAATTATTTATTCTTCATTTCAGATTAGGGAATGATATTTGCAATAACACTTATTGCATAATGGCTCGCCGTGGGCTCACATGTCCAACAATCTCCCACTAGCCCAAAGAGCCACTAATGGGCTAATCATATAAACCCACACTCATGTGACAATCATAGGCTATTTAGAAATAGCTAGGTAAGCTGATCAGTCACTATGTTCCCAAAAGACTATGCCAAGTCCTTTTAGGGCACTTGCATATCCCTAGGTAACAGTGCTCGCATCCAATGCGAATGTTGCATCTTATGCAACCTATACTCAATCTAGTCAAAGCAGTTATAGTGTCCTTGACACTAATGCTCAATTATTATAATAACCAGTATTTCCATAATCCTTATTAGAATACCTTTACTCCTGGAGATCTCTATCTCCAAAGGTATCCACAGTTAAGACCTTTTAGATTTGTATCTATAAAGTCTTAAGCTTTTGAAGATATGACTTTGAGATTACTATCTCAAAAAATCTTGTCATCTATGAAGATTTTGTTATTACTGCAATCAAGTGTTTTCTCTTTCCATAATAGGATTAGTAACAGTTTACTACTCCCACTGCATGGCAGATAGGATTAGTAAAAATTTTAAATCTAAAGATGAAACCACATGATCACGAGAACACTTCTCAGATCGTTTCATCAAACCACAAAGTATAAGGAATACCACTTGAAGCGTGGTTGTGATCGCAAGATCCCAAAGTAGAGATCCTCCTGTCTTAAGTCCGATCCACGAAGAACGCACTTGCAGGCTCAATGATGAGTCACGTTCCTTCCCGCAATCCTCGATGAAGATCCAAGCGATGGCTCCCCCGATTTCGTCAAACGAAATCCGTCGTCTTTCTTTAGAGTAAGAAACTCCAAAGAAGAAGGAGATCCTCGAGTCGTCGAAGAAGAAGCCGAGAGTCTCTCCTTTCTCAACACAAAGTGGACGGCCACTTAATGGAAAAGAGAAAGAGAGAGGGCGAGAATGAGAAAGAGAGAGAGAGAGTTGTCACCTTGTACAACTCTTAATGATGTACCTTGGAAGGCTACCCTAGCCCTACTTTTGTGTTAGTTTAGGATCCATTGGATTTCAATCCATGGACTCATAGATCCAATGGCTAGGCTTGGTCTATGTAAGATTAATGGCTATGATTGTTGTTGGTTAAAACCAACAACATTAATTTATAATTAAATTAAATATATGTTGTAACATTACCAACACAATTTAATTCAACATAAATTAATTTGTCAAGAGATAATTTGATAATAAAAAGAGGAGGCAACTAACCACCCTAAGTCATAGGGGGTGTCACCTATGAACAAGTCATAGGTGGCGCCACCTCTATTTAGGTGGTTGATTTTGTCTCCTTTTTTATTTTATCTTATTATTTCTTGATTAATTTTGCAATAACAATTATCACAAAAAATATCCACCAAATTAATTCTAAATTAATTTGTGAATATTTCAATCATGCCATTGAAAATTATGTGAATCATATTCACATCCCAAACTAATTTGTAAATGACATTTCCAGTTAATTAACAAATGTGAATCCAATCCACATTTAATAATTAACAAATGTTATTTAATAAATTTCTCTCTCTCGAATATATGTATATTATAAATCATATTTATAATAAACAAATATTATGGATAGTATTATCCACATTCTCTAATCCTTGATAATTAAATCTCATTTAATTATCTTGGATAATAATATGAATCATATTCATATTATGCTTGATAGTTAAATCTCATTTAATCATTAAGTCCTTCTTGCTTGGATATGCATTTCATCAAATGAATTATTCTTGAACCCTTTCAAGAATAATGTGCTTTCTCCGCGGATACTTGGAGATAAGGACAGGGCGATTGTATTGTTCCATGTATAGTGACTTGGATATTGAGATATTATCTCAAATCCAGATCGAACGAACCTCCCACAGATGCTTGATTAAATCAAGACCGCAGATCTAATCTTCTCATTGAATCTGAATCTCATTCAGACCAATGTCCAACACTTGGACTAAGATCAGATTGCTTCTCTACTGGAAGGAGTCACTAAAATCTAGACCTGTTCCATCACTCCATCGGAATGGAAGCGTCATGGATATACAATCGTTTATGATCACATCACCCTCAGGTATTCCCAATACCTGTACATCCTGCATACTGGAAGACCCATGGTCAACCCGAAGATCAAGATCAATTTTACACTGTCTTCTTCAGGGTTTGATCAATAAGTTTCTCATTTGATCATTGGGATTTGGTATCGATCATATACTTTCCAAAAGCATATATCATACCTAGGTCTTGATCATATACTTTCCAAAAGTATATATCAAACCTACAAATTCAGTCAAGCTTCCAAAGCGAGACGACCGTGCACGGAATTTGATTCTTCCCAATATCTCATGAGTGAGCTCATGTCTTCCGGTTCAGTAGTGAACATGTATGATCCCTTTGAGAGATCGTATTACTCATATGCCCTTATATGCACACCAGCACGCCGGTTTATAGACCTTGGTTAGGCCGTCAACCTATTGGTCTGCCAAATGTACATACTCAGACATATAGCAATACATCTGTCTCCGGTTAGAGGATGCACGCCTATGCTGTGATAGCATTCAACATAGGACTTAGGTTATCTCGATCTCGTTAAGTCAACCCATTGACCTAACTAATCTGACACCTCCGAATCTCTATTCCTATGCAGAGGACCTGCATCGAGAGTTCGGTCAGATATCATCCTATGTGAGAAAAGGATTGCCATCTCCTACTCAGGCTGGAGATCACATCTTAACAATCATTTGACGGTGCTTGATGAGTCCTTAATCTAACTCTTTAGATATTCATCCAAGCATCAGCCTCTATGATTCAATAATTGAATCAACAGCTGTATGATCATTACGACAGCCATGGTACATAACCCTAATTATACAGAGGGACCTATTATGCAAATTATTTATTCTTCATTTCAGATCAGGGAATGATATTTGCAATAACATTTATTGCATAATGGCTCGCCGTGGGCTCGCATGTCCAATAAAGGATTGTTCAATGTTGGCTGTAGAGGCATCTATTTGGACAAAGGAGCCAACATGGTTTGGATGGTTTTAAAGCACATGGTAGAGACCGACCACGCCATATCATCTAGTAGGGCTTATGACAAGCCACCAACTGCTCGCATACATCATGAGGTGGTAAGAACAACTATAATCGATCTTGCAAGTTACCTACTCCCTAACATGGAGATTATCACTGATAAATTAACCAAGGTTGACCAGATCGAAAAGAAGGTGAGCGAGATACACAAGCTTGTCGAGTGGGAAAACCTCACCAAGCTTCCAAAGTAGATGGCAACGCTATCTATTAGGGTATCTACGATTAAGATACATGCCCCATCTACACCTCTTGCTCCTATCGGTCGAGTGCACCACATTTAGGAGCAGCCCCAACAGGGGCCTCACAGCACATGGACTCAAGGTCAGTCTGAGGTTCATGAGAGATTGGTCACATAACCGACCATCGAGACACTCACTAAGGAGCCTGATAGCGTGGACCCGACTGCAGTTAATAAAGGTGTTGTTGTAGAAAAACCGCAAAGAAAGATCCGCGTGTATCAAATAAAGAAATCGATAAAATAGAAGAGAGAGAAAGTGGAGTGAATAAAATAACTTCTCTCCTATTTTACGTTACACTATTATATTTTACTAGGTAAGTGTGTCTGGGTCGAACTCAAGGTAGCAGAATAGCAATATTTGGATTCTTAAGGAAAGATATATTTTTGTGATTTTTTACTTCTTCCCGAAGAAAGCGAGAAATCCTTTCTGTTGATTTTTGTTTTTTTTTTTTAAATTTTTATTTGATTTTATTTTTTTTAATTTTTATCTATTTTCCAAAGTGATATTTTTCAAATGATTTATCTATTATATAATATATGAAAATATGTAAGAGATAGATGATACTATATATTAGAAAGATCCCTCGAGCAACAGTCTCGAAAAGCACTCACAACAAACTCAAAACGGAAGCGAAATGCAACAAATCAAAACACAACCACAACACGATTAAGAGACACTAAAAATATAAGAAACCTCGCTAGGGTAGTTGTGTAACTACCTTATAAAAATCAATAAAAATAAAGTCCAAAATAGGTCCAAAATATCTACACAGTTCAGGGGTATAAATGCGAAGAAAAGATATAAAATGTTCTGCAGAAAGGTCCTCTGTCAGGGACTGAAATTTGAATAAACTAAAAGTTATTACATTTTGGTCCCTACACGGGGACCTAAATGTAATACTGCAAACATCTGGAGCGTGTCTGAAATGCTGGAATTCAGTTGGGTTTAAGATGCAAAAGTCACACAGGTTCGTAGTCAATGGCCTGGATTGGAAGACAACACGTGATCTGGAGTGTCGGTGGGTGACACGTGTCAGAAGCCTGTAACTTCTGGCATATTCTCGTTGTTCCTCAATTCTTGCGCATGCGGTGAAGGTGTCTCCTTCTCAGATTTCTCCCTGGCAGTAGATGGCGTTCTTGGGCCTCCGACAGGGCTAGAGGGGTGACTCCTTCACCCCTCGAGCTCGCCTGCGGTGGATCTCCTCCATATGTGGTCGTAGGTGACGGGAATTAGTCGATAAAGGTGGTTGTCCCGCTATCCTGGAAGTTGATGCAACAACCTCTTTAATTGGTAATCTCTTTGATCTTGGAATCTCCAGACAATATAATTATCCTCTGATGAAAGATCTACCAGCAAAAAAAATGATTTCTTGCTCGATTCGCAAGGAATCGGCCAACAAGATTGGATTTGTAGGTTACAATTTGTTTCCGGGGAATATGTGAAAAATTAAACTGGAAGAGGGATGGAAGCGATTTTGATTAGGATTCGTAGACTCAAAAATTGATTTGAGGGACACGATTAAAAAGGTGATCATTTCATCCTAATTTCACCACCGGAGGCAGCCGGATTGATGCGAGGAAAGAGAAGAGTCATCCTGTTAGTTCTGGAGTTAGGAGGAGTTAGTTGGCTCGCGCCAACTTTAAGGTCTTTTATAGATGAAATGGAGAGGAACTAGGATGGATCTATGGGTAGGCGTGTGGTTTGGTAGTTAGGAGAAGAAAGTGGAGGGGTAGGATAGATTGAAGGGGTTAGGAGATGAGCGAGAAAATTCGGTGAACATCGACCAGTAAAACAGAAGCTGCAATAGCTTCTTGGAGAAGAAGACACCAGGTGCTGACACGTGTCATCACCTGGTTGGGCAGATAATAAATATATACTGTAACTTAGATATTAATTAGTAAATAACGTTATTTTACATAGGTATAAAAAAGAAAAATATTGATAATTACATTATCTATATTATGGCACAATCACTTTTTATAAATAATAAATATTATAATAAAAAATAGGTATAAATAATACTTAATAAATAGATTTGGATTTTTAATTTAATAAAGAAATAATTTCATATTAAGTTTATATTTTTCTTAATTATTAGGATAATAAATAAAGTATTTGTAATTTTTTATGGATTTTAATAAATTAGTTTAGATAAATTATTAAATATGGGTATAAGTTATGAAGTTCCATTTCATCTATAAATTAGAGATTTGGATTTAATTAAAATAATAAATAAGCTCCAAAAATTATGAAATAAATCATGGTTAAAATACAAGATCACGAAAATAATTAAAAATTATAGAATTAATAAAATTATAAGTAATGTGTTCTAAATAAAATAAATAGCTCAAAAACCCCGTTGTCGTTAGGTCCCAAAATCGACTTTTTGCAAACGCACTCCAATTTTAGTGATCATCTCCATTAATTAGAGAATATTATAATGAGCTTTAAAGGTGAATAGAGTGAAATTGGAGTTCGTATGAGAAAGTTATGATGCTTGGAAGTTGAGAACTTGATAATTTGAAAGTTGTATTTCTTGGCATATATACAAAATAATATTTCTAAATTATTTTTATATTTTTATATACATTTTTAGAAAAAAATAGGAAAAGAGTTTGGTGAAAAATATGCATATATGAATTAATTAAAAATCAATGAAGAATTGATGTTTATTTGACAAATGGTTAAGAATGTGTGGAGTGTTTTTTAATTATTTGTATGATTTTCTTTCCTTATCCCCCCTACTTGTTTGTTTGTCGACCAACCCATTCTGACTAGGTCTCGGGTGTTAGGTTATATAAATATATATCTTACAGCTCTGTTTACATTTTATAAGTCATATTGTACATATTTACATATTTACCATATGCCTTATTTTCTTTTCTTTGTTTTTTTATTCTTTTAATTATTTACATGTTTTTGATGCATAAAAGTACATTTTTATTCATGACTGAGATTTTAATAAAAGACGAGGATTAATAGATATTTAAATGTATTTGTTAAGGGTTTTAAGACAAAATGCAACTGAAATGTTAATGAATCATGGATTCATCAATCCCCTATACTTAAAACTTTGCTAGCCCCTTAGCAAACACTTATTTAAAAATAAGGGAAAAAGAAAGAAAGTTCGAATGAATTTGTTTCTCTAAACCAATTCATAAGAACAGATAAAGGACGAAGCTCGGTCAGGCCTAAAACAAGCATTTTTTTCGGAGCCTTAACTAGGATTCGGATTTTAATCTCAACAGTCCTCAAGTTCCACAAATTCTTATTTAGTTTTTCCTCAACTGCCAGCTCAGATCCACTTATCCATATCGCTAACTCTATCAGCCTTGAAGTCAATTTGTACGGTGTGTGAATTGTTTTAGCTCTTCCGGCTTAGCTACTCTTTCCTCGGGGAGGGAGGTATTCCCTTCTGAGGTTAGTTCGTGCTATGTCCACAATCGAATATAGAGAGAAACTAGAAGAATGAGAAAAGAACTGGAGTGTGACCAGTGTAGACGCATCTCCTTGTGAAGTCCAGCCAGTGTAGCCAAGTCTCCACTAAGATGTGTAGGCATTTTTGGTGGAAGCTTGGACCATTGTGGTCATATTTGTATTTGGTGGCTTCTTCTTTGAATTGACTTTTTAATTTTCTTGTACTGCATTCATCTCTTTGTGCCTTGACGGATATAGCATCTTTTATTCCATCCCTTTTTTTAAGGTTTTAGAAAAATTGTGTCAGCAGATCCTTTCCTCATCCGAAGCGACTATCGTAACCCCAATCTCTCTCGTCTTTAGACGTCAATGCTACAAAGACAAGGATAGAAAGGCACTACCAAGATGGATTGTCCTTCACAACCCCATGCAAGTTGAGCTAAGTGCAAGGTGCATGTATCCTAAATTGGTTCACTAATGAAGAGTTAAATGGATGACATCAAGTGTTCTACTTAGGCAAATATGAGTTGATTTCCCAAATATGGTCTTATGGAACTCAAAGATTTAAGTCAAAAACTCGAAGAGTCTAAATTCTAGTTCCTAACTAGGAGCCTTACAATGAAAGTTAAAGACCATAATCAAGCTCTATCATTTGGACTATTCCCAATCTTTAGTTCTAAAAATCAAACTTATTCTGAAAAATGCGAATGCAAATGCAACAATGTTTTGTGAAGTACATTTTCTAAATTTTACTCATTATTATGGATTTTAAAGTTTTTGTAATTTTTATGAATTTAAGGACTTTGTATTTTTTTATGGATTTCCTGATTTTTATAAACAAATATATGTACAAAAGTTTTACAAGACAAATTATCCATATTTTATTTGGATTAAATAACTAATGTATTTTACATATTTTATATATAAATAATTTTAAAAGGATTAAATAATTTTTACACATATTTTAATAGATTGGATTTTCAACACATATTGAATACATATTTTAAATTAAGAATTTTAAATAAGATTTTAGTCATATTTTACTTATTAACAAGGATTTTATAAATAATAAATAAATACATAAAAAATAGTTTTTAATTAACCCTCACCCACTTTTTATGGATTTTATAGATATAGAAAATACATAAAAGTACGAGTTATGGAAAAAAGTGTATATACAATATATACGCATCCCCCTATACTTAGCTTGTGCTACGTCCTCATAGCATCAAAAGAGAAAAAGTAGGACATAACTCGTGCTAAGTAAAAGTTGATGAAAAATAATAAATAATGTGAAGTCAATCACCATCCTATACTTACGATCTGGTCATCGTAAGTATAATGGAAGATGAATGACCATAACTAACAATATAAGATAATCAATCTTGATCGAATTGGCTACAATGAGTCTTCCCAACAAACATTGTTAATTGAATATGATTGGGGATTTGTTTAGCAAATCACCTTATAATATTAATCAAAATGGTTTTGATTATTTTAATATATGGTATAATTTTAGTTGAAAGTCCGAATATTATCTCAAATACGAAATGATAGATCAGATTATCCTAACTTGAGATGGTGTCTAGTTAGGGATTGTTGGGGGTAGCAGGTTGCTCCATGAGTGGATTGTCCCACATCCTATGCGTACTGACCATGACATCGGGTAAGGAAAGGATACTGCTTAAAATGATCATGATGTATTTTTCTAATTATAAAAATTTGAATAATACGTATTTTGAGATTATACCATCCTTCAATTAACAATGAAGATTGTTTGTTGGATACTGATTGGATTATTTATTTAATATGATTAAATTAATTGTCCAATAATTATCATAATCTATATTTGTTTATAGATTGAATTTCCCTTGGTAGAATTAATTACGTGAATTTGATTCATAATAATGAATTAAAGTTTGAATATGATATTGAGGACCACATAAGTGACATCCATGGTCTTTCGTCACGGCGAATGATTTCGTCGCTATGAATTGTATGTAGGAGATGCATGTTCAAAGTGACAGCTCTTACATACAAACTCACATGGATCGGACTCTTTACTTCTCGAAAGAGTAAGGTCGTATGCGTAGCGACCCCAATATTTTTTCCTCGTATGATTGGGATGATATGGGATTGCGCATAACGAGTTCAATTATAGTTGACGGTTGGTTCAATTAACAGTAGGCCAACATCGGCTTAGGGGTGGTGTACCCTCGTGTTAAAGAGAGAATTAGGAAATTCAAGTTGAAATTGTAATGTAGAATGAGTTCCTTCTTCTTTTTATCCAAATTATAGTCTCTCATATTATTAGGGTGCAACAAAGGTAAGAAAGGAGATCATAGATCTTGCTTGAGATATAATGGTAAGTACGTATATTACTTTCAAAGCGAATACAGGAATGAACTTTCATATTTGACAAGGAAAGAAAACTTTGATATAAAATACTTAATCAAAGTAAAATCTTTATTTATGCAAATTTCTCATTTTGTATACCCTACATTAAACACATTCAAAATGATACTCAATAATAACCAATAAAATATAATGGATTGGATCCACTATCAGGATATTGTACTTGAAATTGGACAAAAATGTATATGGTTGCAATGTGCATTCAAGTTTCCTCATAATAACGAGGAATGATAATTAAATATACAATAGGACAAGAACCCGTGATTTGTATTTCTCTATAGTCTTGATCTCTAATTGAATGTGTTTTGGAAGTATCATGTTAATGATGATCGTAATTATCAAAAATCCTTAAAAATCTAAGAAGATGTTTTGTCATACATATGTGCTTTCAATATTTAGTCATGAATGACATGGTTCATTGCATTATACAGAGTGGTGGCTCAATAAGAGAAGATGTACTGAAGATGATTGAGTATCTACCTAAACTAAAGTCTTTAAGAATTAAGATGGAAGTCGATATGATGAGTGCCATCATTCTACTATCTCAACTTAAGTCTTTTGTAAAGATTGATAATATTTATATTGTATGAATATTATGATGCATGTATACATGTTGAATTACTGTTATATTGAAGTCCTTTGCAGACATGATCAATTTAAGAGATCCTTTATCTTAAACAAATGTTGTTTATGGATTGAGGGAGCGCAGTGGAAGCATGGGTCAGACCCAAGTAATAAGAAAGTCAAAGAATTGATTGTACTTCTATGACTTCCATGCTTATGTCATACCAAGATCTCGATTATTATCAATACTACAACAAGTTGATGCACTAATAATGTGACTATCTAGACTATCTAACATCCTTGAAGGACCCAGACAGTGTATCAGAATATTATACATGTACATATAATCATTGAAAATGTCTTGCTTATTTGATAATATCAAAGTCTTAAAATTGTATCTCATTGTTATAATAACACTTGCAATTAGATTCATATGTTTTATAATACTAGAAAATTTGATCTAAAGGTTTAATAGTCATCCACATGGATGTTGATGCAATTGTTGCAACAATTTTCGTTGGATAGATAAACTATATATTTTCAGTGAGAGATCCCTTGGCCATAGAGAATGTCTCTGTGACCCAGATATTAGAACACATTCATTATTTATTTCTAAATCTTGGAAACAAACATGCATTTTGGAATAGACCGATCATAAAGAGTTATGTTGGATATATTTGACATAGTAATCTAACATCTAGAGGTTTCTACTAAATTAAAAAATAATGAATGGTTCATTAACATTTCTAAAAACTACACATTTAAACCTTAACAGATAAACATGAGAATGAAGATCATTTGACAATGATCTGAAATCAATACTTGGACATATGTTTATTAAAAGATAAATAGACTAGTAAGAGATGGAACTTTAGATCATATGAAATTTCAAATCTTACATACTTGTGAATATTGTATTCAAAAGTAAAATGTCCAATACACCATTCTCTGGGAATGGTGTAAGATGCCAGTATATTCTAAATCTCGTACATATTGATGTATGTGGATCATTATGTATCTTAATAAACATTAATGATATGTGATATCATATTATATTTTGTGATATGAGATTTCTTCCCTTTCCATAGAAACATTTGAAATGTTCAAAGATTTCAAAATTTTTGTTTAGAATCAAAGTTTGAAGGAAGATGAAAATGAATTTGATTAGATTTATGTAGAAAATACTTATTAAATGAATTCAAGGAATACCTTGTGAAAAAAGAATATAATTCCTATCTCACTCCTCCTAATGCATCTCAACTCAATATAGTTGCAGGGGGATGCAATTGGATCATGTGTGACATGATTTGATCAAAGATGAATATTAGCAGAATTACCTTGTATTTTCCATGTATATATGTAGTAGAAACTGCAATATATATCCTTAATAATAATTCATGCATATCAAAACTCGAAAACTCTCATAAGCTATGGTTTGGAATCTAGCCTAGTATTGGACACTTGAGAATTTAGGGTTGCTTGGTCCATAACCATGTCATGGATGTAACTAAGCTGAAATCTAGCACCAGAGAGTGCTACTTCATTAGGAATATAAAGGATGGTTTTGGATACCTATTTTATGACCTTGAGATTCTTAAAAGATTTCATCTCTAAAAATATGATTCTAAGAATAAGACTTTTTTGAGAATGAAGATGTAAATGAAGGAAATTAACTCATTGAATCTTGAGACGATAATGCGACTCAAGAGATCGGAAACTAAAAGGAGAATTAAAGATGAAACACCCATACCTCTTCAAATAAGTTTGAGGATGGACTCCATATGTCATTTAAGTCTGACAATGATCTGATTTCATATGATGAAGCTTCTAAGAATCAAGACATGGAGAGATGGATGTTATAAATAATGTCTAAAGTAGACCACATATACAAGTGTTGTATATGGACCCTTGAATATCCACCTATAAGGGTAAGGCTCGATAGGTGTAAATGGATCTTCAGGAGAAGATGAAAATTGATGAGAAGTTAGAGACCTTCAAAGCATAGTTCGTATCCACAAGATACACACGAAGAGAAGACATGGTTTGCGACGCGACTTGCTGTTATGTAACCATGCTTAAAACCATTACAATATTGCTAACTATAGCTACACAACTTGACTATGACATCCAAATGATGGAAGTCAAGATCGCATTCATCCATGAATACCTCACTGATGACATTCATATGAAGTAACCCCAAGGCTTCATAGTTGAGGAAGACAAAATATGCAAGATGAAAGAACTCCATCTTTGGATTCAAATATTCTTCTTGTAGTTGGAACATTAGATTTGATGAAATTATAAATGTTATTATTTCAAATAGAATCTTGATGAGCTATGTGAAGCTTAATGGGAGTGCCATTATGTTCATCATGCTAAATGTAGATAAAATCCAAGTCATTGAGAATGTTATAAGGGTAATAATATGTGTTTCATAATCTGGAAGTTCCATATCTTGAGATGATAGATCTCAAGGATACCTCTTAGATCTTAGTTATGAGGTTGTTCAGAAACAAAGAGAAGAGGGCATTGGAACCATCACATTAGTGGTACACCTTGGACATATACCATTTTTGGAAAAATCCTAAGGAAGGCTTCCTTCCCTTAAGTGTGAAACCCCGAAAACCAAATAGGGACTAAAATGCAAAACCCAGTTGGACCTGAGATTAATTGCAAATCTGCTTTTATTTCAGTGTTCAAAAAATTTATTTTAAGAATGCATTACGTAGGGCTCCTCGATAGCTTTCCAACGAGTCCAAGAATGTGAAAATCCGAGTTCGGAAGCTCGAGTTACGACCATTTTAGCGAGGAGGGGTCAATGTCCTATTCGGATCCGAACCCGGATCCGAATCCGAATTTTACCCTTAAACCCCAATACCCTCTAGCCCAAAACGCCCAAAACCCTCCTCCCCTGCGATCAGCCCTCTTCCTCCTCCCCTTTTCCCTCATCGGAGCTCGCCGGAGTATTTTGAATCGGCGATCCAAAGCCGAAATCACGTTGGGAAGGTCCGGACCATCCTTGTGCACACTCTCATCTCGCGATCGGAGCGTCAAGCGCGGTGTTCTTCACGGGTGAAGTCACCGAGGTGACTCATTTTCTTGAGGTACGATGCTCCCTTCCTCTTGCTGCGGTTTCCAAGCGATTTGATCCTATATTTAGACTATCATTAGAGCCTTAAGGAAACAAATCGGGTTCATTGTTGGATAAGATTAGCTTAGATGGCATCGTATTCAAGGATAAAGCTTTGGATGGACAATGGGTATACGGTTGATTATTCAAACCTCTAATTACATTCCAATTAAAACAACTAGTATATCTTTATTACTTTGAGATTACAAGCTTGTTTCAGGAGCCTAGTTTTTAACAATAGAAAGGTCCAACATAATGCAACATTAAATATGCTAATAATTAGACAACTTTTATGTTTGCGTAGGAACATGCTTATCACATTTTAGGGGTCGAGGGGCTTAACTGCTTGGACCCAATCAAGCTAATTAAGTTAATAGTATATCAGGAGATTTGGTCAGAAATTAGCAATTTAGTTTTGTCGATCTCGGGAACTTTTGATATGTACTTCAGTAGTTCCTGTAATCTGAACAACCTTTACTGTTTGTTGAGCACTTTAGCTGCACTAATCCAAGAAACTAAACGTGAATCGAATTGTTGCAACCTCTATAACCATTTGACCACAAGATGCTCAATCAATTCAAGTGGAGGAGATATAGATCCCAAAGTTATGATCTTGATCGACGGTATTCTCACAAGAATCATGTAGCTGTTTGGATATTTCAGCAGCAAGTAATGCAGTAATATTTTCATATTAGACTGAGGTGAATCAGTAATTTTAATTTATATCATCAATTATCAGGAGCCGAGAGATCGTTGAAGGGGGAGCTTGTCAACTAGTTTGCATATTCGCTCTATCAAAAAAAATATTTTACTCCTGGATAGGGAACTAATAACATTGCAATATTTCATCTTCATTACATGACCTGGTAAAGTTTCCACATGATATCTTTCTTGTTAACCACTGGCTTGTCAACCACTTCACGAGTCTCTCTTGCTTTCGTATTTAACTTGCGATGTAGGCATCTGGATATTGAAATGCTTATTCACGGACTTCTATTCTTAAGTTTACGACAAGTTAGTTGGTTCTGGATATTCAAAGACTATTGGTAAGATAATGCTTGTTGGATCTACGTAATGTCTCTCATGTTCTGTATGATTCTGAACTCTCTAAATTATACTTGATCAAGATTTTTGAGTACTTAGAGACTTCCTTATCCGACTAGGTAAATCTGTAAATCTTCCCTTCACATCTGAAATTGACCCCCATCTTGATGTCTATGGACATTATACTTGCTCTTAGATTAAATTATATAAAATGATGAGTGTAGAACTCAGATCAATATACAAGTTAGGTGATTACATATCAACATCTTTTCCATGTTCTAGCCGTGAACAACTCTTCGTAGATGTTATAATCGATAAAGAGTAAAGATGATAATGGTGAATGCCTATAACCATAGGACCATAACTTTTGAAAATTTTCTAGCATGATGTTGATGGAAATATGTGTTGTGTTCAGGGTAATTGTTACCCATCGGACGTGATTTCATGATGCTCATATAGATGGAGTAGACGCTTCAAGGGATTGGGCATGGACCCTTGGGGCCTCGGATAGAAGCCTAGTTGACCGCGATCCCAACTGCTACTGTAGCTGTGATGGTTGGGGGACATGTTGCTTGGCACACCGAGGTGCTGATCTGACGGTGTTGGCCTCGACACTTGCGTGCTTTAGCCCGGTGCTCGAGCGCGAGCCAAGTAGTCATGGTTGGTCAGCTAGTGTTTCGCTTGTCACTTAGAGTTAACACTCGTGTACATGCCAATGTAGGCCATATTGGTCGGTATTCCGAGTGGAAGCGCTACGAGGGGAGTTCCGGGAAATGTGGTTAATGAAGTTGGGAATGTGACATGAATCTCCTGTGCATAAGGAGGATTTGATTGTCGTGAGGATTCACGAGTTGGAATCTAAATTTACGAATCATAAGTACAATTGCGAAGCGGACTAAGTGGACGTGTTGGGAACTTAGTTAGGATGCATTGTACCCCACCGCATGCCTACGGAGGCACTCCAACCCTAAGGTGTTTTCTTTTTACCTTAGAGTCATAGTATGAGGTCTCATATAGACCAAGACCACGGACTATCCACGAAGCTTGGTTACTCATATCCATATCTAATAATCATAATATAAATGTGATTCTTGTGAGATCTGGTTGCCTAGTTTCTTTCTCTTTAGCACACATTTAAATTATATCATGCTTGTTGTTGTATAGTTTTATCTAATTTGTATTGGGCAACTTTGCTCATAACGTACCTACGTGTGGATCCGCAGGTCCGCAGTAGTGAGTAACTTTGGGGATATCACCATTTTTGTGCAGCTTCACGACATTTTTTTTGTGGTACAATTGTTGGTAGTTTTCTATCCTTATTCACTTGTAGTATTTTGTTGAGAGACATGGCATGTAATGTATAATTGTGAACATCTATTTTAGGCTTACATGCATATTTTTTTGTGGACGTGGAAATGATCAATGGAATGTAATGGAATTGGTATATGCAAGGATTGTAATATGAAATGTGAATAGGTTGAATGAGAAGCAAAATTTTAAATTCCTGTGCATGTTGCTATTTTTCTCCTGTTGTTACGAATGCCAAGTATTCGAATGTGGAATGTGTGTGCCTGGATTTGGTTTGCCGAGTACCCAGATCCTAGGGGCGTCACATTAAGATATGGTACTTACCTATCTGAAGGTATAACACCTCAAAGAGTTGAGAAAGTGAATGTTAATACTGTAGCATCAGTTATAAGAAGCCTGGTATATGCTAGATCTTTATAAAAGGCATATGTCTTCCATGCAGTGGGAGTAGTAAATTATTACTAACCCTACTATGGATATAAAACACTTATTTGCAGTAATAAAAACACTTTCAAAGATGACAAGACTTTTGAGATAGTGATTTCAAAGTCTTTTCTTCAAGAACTTAAGACTTTATAGATAGTGATATAAAAGGTCCTAACGACAGATGCCTTATAAGACTTAAGACTGTATTTTAGTCATAGAAGATAGAGATCTCCATGAATAAGGGAACTCTTTTAAGGATAATAGAAATTGAATACTGGTTGTAATGATTATTGAGTTGTAATGACAACGACAGTATAATTGCTTTAATAAGATTGAGTATTGGTTGCATAAGATGCAACATTCACATTGGATGCAAGCACTGCTACAAGGAGATATGCAAGTATCATAAAAGTACTTAGCATAGTCTCTTGAGAACATAGTGACTAGTCATCTTACCAAGCTATTTTTTCTAAATAACTTATAACTGGCACATGAGGGCAAGTTTAAAGATTATTCCATTAATGGCTCTTTAGACTAGTGGGAGATTGTAGGACATGCGAGCCCACAACAAGCCATTATGCAATATATTTTATTACAAATATCATTCCCAGATCAGAATGAAGAATAACTAATTTGCATAATAGGTCCCTTAGTACAATTAGGATTACGTACCGCGACTATCTTAATGATTACACAACTATTGATTCAAATGTTGAATCATAAAGGCTGGTGCTTGGATGATATCTAAAGAGTTAGATTGAGGACTCATCAAGCACTATCAAGTGATTGTTAGGAAAGGATCTCCGGCCTGGGAGGAAGATGACAATTCAGCTCTAAAGTTCGATACCTAACCAACCTCTTGATGTTGGTCTTCTGCATAAGAATAGAGATTCGTAGGTGTTAGATAAGTTAGGTCAAATAAATGACTTATCAAGATCATTATAACCAAGGCCTATGTCGTATACAATCACGATATAGGGATGCATCATCTGATCAGAGACATATATGTTACTATATGTTTGAGTATGTACATTTGGCAGACCGACGGGTTGATGAATCTAATAATGATTTATACACCAGTGAGTTGGTGAGCATACAAGGGCATGCGAATAATATGATTTCTCAAAGAGATCATACAAGTTCATTACTGAACTAGAAGATATGGGCTCACTCATGAGATATTGGGATCAAATTTCGTGCATGGTCTTCTCTCTTTCGAAGCTTGAGTGAATTTATAGATTTGATATACGATTTGGAAAGTATATGATTAATACCTAGGTATGATATATGTTTTTGGAAGGTATATGATCGATACTAACTTCCAACGATTGAATGAGAAACTTAATAATAAAAACCCTAAAGGAGACAATGTAAAATTGATCTAAATCTACGGGCTTATTCTAGTTCTTCCAGTATGTAGGATGCATGGATATCAGGAATACTTGAGGGTGATGTGATCATAAATGATTGTATAACTGCGATGCTTCCTCTCAGAGGGAGTGATGAAATATGTTTGGATTTTAGTGACTTCTCTCAATAAAGAAGTAATCGGATCTTAGTCCAAATGTTGGACACTCGTATGAATATGATTTGGATGCAATGAGAAGATCAGATTTACGACTTTGATTTAATCAAACATCTTTGGGAGGTCCCCTTGATCTGTATTTGAGATATGATCTCAATATCCAATCCATTATACATGGAATATACAACCGCCCAGTGCTTATCTCTAAGTTTCAATGGAGAAAGTGCGTTCTCCTTAAAAGAATTCAAGGATAATTTCATAGTTGATAATGTGTTGGAGCATTGCGGAAAATTGATAGTTAAAAGTGATTTACTTATTATAAATGATATGAATTTGATTCAAATTATTTGGGCACATGAGAATGGACATCTAAGATGATTAAATGTAATTAGATTATCAAGTATGTGAATAATATGGATAGCATTATCCATATTATTCATGGATATTAGAAATTTTATTTATAATATATTAGAGAGATAATTGTAATTTGTTTTTACGAATTAATAGTTGATGGTAATTGGATTCACATTGAACAATTAATTGTAAATGTAATTTACATTTTATTTTGGATGAGTGACTATGATTTATAATTTATCAATCGTGTGATTGAAATTATCACAAAATAATTTGAAATTATTGGGTAAATAAGTATTCTATAAAAGTTATTGCATATGTAGAATATATATTGAGAAATAAGATCTCAACATAATTGGAATGGAATTCCTCTTACCATACAAGAGGGGTTGGGGGACGGTGAAGTTGAATCCTTCAACTTGTTGGTTGACTCGACCCCGAGCAACTAAAATGAAATGCAAAAGTTAAATGAGATTGGGTTCCATACCAAGGTCATGAACAAAAGTTGAAAATAGAGCTTGACTCGACCTCTGGATTAATTGTGTGGCAGAACCTTATTGATATCTGAACTTAAGACCTAACAGACTTCAAGTTCCACAAGTCTTCTATTCACGACGCCTCAACAGTCAGGTCAGAACAAATCCTCAGACGCAAATTTCTGATGACTATGATTCTTACTTGTACTATGTAAGTGTAAAATAGCTCTCCGCATCAGAAATGGCTCAGAATTAGCCTCCTCTAACAAGGTAACTCTAATTCCCTGGTCCAGTAACTCTTTCCTCGAGGAGCAGGGTATTCCCTTCTAAGTTCAAGTGCGACCAGCTTAAGAGGAGGGGGTAAAAGAATGAATGGTAGCCAGTGTAGCTACCTATCCTGGGATGTCGGATCAGAGTAGCCAAGTCATCCAGCTGCAGGCTTCTTGCTAATATACATACTCCAACAGGTATTTTATTTTCTATTTTGCTCTTTTTATTTTTTGGAGTTCTTGCATTTTTTTATACAAGGTGCAGCATGTACATTAGGAGTTTTTCCACTTGAGCCAGTTGGTTATGCCTCTTTTAAAGCATTATTGCAACCCACAGCATCCCGTCCTCAGACGTTAACACAACCAAACTAGGTTGAGATGCACTACCCTCCCTAGAGGAGGACGGATGTTTCCACCCGCGTGCTACTTCAAGTTAAAGGATTCTACCTCCTCACCACCTCATCAATGAAGAGCTACGTGCATGGTGCTTGTCCAAGTTAGGTCACTGTCTATAAGAATCATGCATGTGCACGAGTTTAGACTAATCAAGATGACATGTGAACATAGACTCACGAACTCAAAGAATTAAGTCATTTGACCTGCGAAATCTTAATCCAGTTCCTATAAGGTTCCTCTGAAATTAGGTGGATTAAGGTCAAATCAAATCCATCCTCAATATCTACTCATGAATTGGTTCAGAACCCACTAGCTTTTCACCTTGCATACACAAAATATGCAGATAAGATGCAGATGACATGCTATGAATGCAAGACTCATTTTCTTTCTTTCTTTTCAGATGCAGAGATGATGCGCAAGAGTAAATAAGAAGCCTTTGATTTTGATTTTTCCATTTTTTTTCAAAATTCGATATACCTCATATTTTACAACAATTTTTTTACAAAAGTATTATTTACAAGAATTTTACAAGTATTATACATATAGTACAAGTATACAAAATTTTTCCATTTTTACCCATCTCGTTATACATGGAAAAAAATAAGTGATAAATACGCGAAAGTACGAGCTATGGGTAAAGTATATATGTAATATATACACGCCCCCTATACTTAACGTGTGCTATGTCCTCAGAGCACGAAAAGCAAGGAAGAAGACATAGCTCGTGCTAAGCGTATGAGATCCAAAAGAGCAAAAATGTATATAAGTCGTCCTGCCCCCCTATACTTAGTCTCTGGCAGCTTAAGTGTAGCAGGAGATCAAAAATGGGGCAGACAAGGTCGATAGGGGAAGTGGATGAATATATGTACAAGATTGGCATCACCGATGTGATCTGGAAGGTTCCAATGAATGGACTCAGGGATCCCCCCTCCTCGTACTTAGGATCTGGTTATCCTAAGTATAGTCGTAGTTAAAAATATATGAATTTGGTGTGAGTGATTAGAGTCGCGGGAGGGAGGGGAGAATGTACAAGAGTGATGGGTATATACAAGGATCACGGTATGAATCTTTCTAGATGTTGCTGATGGCGAGAGTTTACTGGTGCAAGGTCTCATGTGTAACTCTATGTGTATCTGCTGACTCTGTCTCACGCATGAATATAATCTCCTCGACATGGACTAACTACTCATTGGCTTCGACGACATGCTTCAATAGTTGTCCATTGAATAAGAATGTCTGTGCATCATCTATGAGATCTGAGATCTCAACACATCCACTATCATGCATAGTACGGACAATGAATGGGCCCATCCACTTGGATTTCAGTTTGCCTTGGAAAACCTTCAGCCTTGCATTGAACAACCATACCTTCTGTCTAAGAACAAAGGTCTTTCATCTGATATATCTATCTTGCCAACGCTTAACTTTGTCCTCGTACATCAAACTGTTGTCGTATGCTCGGTTTCTGACTTCCACAAGCTCATTCAGATCCATGTCTCGCTATTTTTGTCCTAGGTGTGTATTCCAGTTGACCTTTTTAATTGCCCATTCTGATTTGTGCACTAATTCTGCGGGCAAATGGCCTGACTTCCCCAATACCATCCTGAATGGGGAAGTTCCTAACGGTTTCTTGTAAGCTGTCCTATAAGCCCACAGGACTTGATCCAAGTTCTGAGACCAACCCTTCCTGTCTGGGCAGACAAGCTTCTGCAATATGGTTTTCACCTCCCTATTAGACACCTCCACCATACCATTGGTCTGTGGGTGGTAAGGACTAGCGACATGGTATTCGATGTCGTAATCCTTCAAGAGCTTCTTTACATCTCTGTTTACAAAGTGGCTACCCCCATCTGATATCAATCTTTTGGGGATCCCAAACCTAGAGATGACATGATCTCTAATGAATTTACAGAGAGTCCCGCTGTCTGCGGCTCGGGTTGGGATAGCCTCCACCCACCTGGACAAATAGTCTACCGCAAGAAGGATGTATTCGAATCCATGGCTAATAGGGAATGGACCCATGAAGTCGATGCCCCAAGCGTCAAAGACATCACAAATGATGACAGGCTACATTGGCATCTCGTCCTTGGAACCAACGGTTCCTCCCATTCTTTGGCATACTGGGCACAACCTCGCAAAGGTGATGGCATCGCAAAATAGAGTCGGCCAGTATAAGCCACACTGAAGTACCTTCCATGCGGTCCTCTTCTCGGAGTGGTGTCCTCCTGCCTCCAGACTGCGGAATAAAGAAAGGACCCTATGGTATTCCTCCCGAGGAATACACCGTCTCCAGACACAATCCGACCCTTCAAAGAAAAGGATCGAGTCCTCCCAGTGGTAGTGTCTAGAATCCGACTTCATTCGATCTATGTGGCTCTTGGGCCAATCTCCGGGAACCTTCTTGGAGACAAGATAGTTCACGATATTGGCATACCATGGGAGTAAGTCGACAACAAAAATCGATAAGGAGTCTCGAATCGGTGAATCCTCAAAAGCATTAAGATCCTCGAGACGGGAGAGGTGATCAACCACTGCGTTCTTCTTTCCAGGTTTATCACGAATGTCTAAATCAAACTCCTGCATAAGCAGAATCCACCTAAGAAGACGCGCTTTCGCATCCTTCTTTTCCATTAAATAACGTAGTGTTGTGTGGTCGGTGAACACAATTAACTTGGATCCCATTAAGTGAGACCTCAATTTATCCAAGGCAAACACTACCGTAAGCATCTCCTTTTCCGTAACTGTATAGTTACGCTGAGTAGTATCAAGAACTTTGCTTGCGTAGTGTATGGCAAATAGGACGTCATCCCTCCTCTGTCCCAACATAACCCCTACAGCGAAGTCTGATGCGTCTGTCATGATCTCAAAAGGTAGAGACCAATCTGGGGCTTGTAGAATCGGGGCATCCGTGGTCATTCCTTGTAATATCTTAAAGGCCTCGAGACATTTGTGATCAATAATGAACTCTATGTCCTTGCCTAAAAGCTCAGTTAGCGGTCGAGCAATCTTAAAAAAATCCTTGATAAATCTTCGATAAAATCCGACATGCCCGAGGAAAGACCGCAACTGTTTCACGTTGGTTGGTGGTTGGAGTCGTCTAATCACATCCACCTTGGCAGGGTTAACCTCAATCCCTCTTTTGGAAATGACATGCCCCAACACAATGCCCTCTGTCACCATGAAGTGACTTTTCTCCAAGGAGAGCACCAGATTGACCTCACAACATCTTTTGAGGACTCGGTCCGGATTCCTAAGACAGGAATCGAAGGAATCGCCTTGGACCGAGAAGTCATCCATGAACACTTCCAGGAATTTGCCGACCATTTCATCGAATACATCTATCATGCACATTTGAAAAGTACCGGGAGCATTGCATAACCCGAAGGGCATGCGCTTGAAAGTATAGGTACCAAAGGAGCATGTGAACGTGGTCTTTTCCTGGTCCTCCGGAGCTATGGCTACTTGATTGTAGCCCGAGAACCCATCCAAGAAGAAGAAGAATTCTTTCCCCGCTAATCTCTCCAGGATCTGATGAATGAATGGTAGGGGGAAATGATCCTTCTTCGTCGCAGCATTCAAGTGCATGTAATCCACACAGACGCACCATGACGTGGGTACTCGCATCACGATTTCCTCTCTGTCTTCATTAGTGGTTTTCTGAATTCCTGACTTTTTTGGGACAACATGGATTGGAGCCACCCATTTGGAGACGGAGATGGGATAAATAAAACCCACGTTGCATCATTTCTCTATCTCTTTTTCACTACCTCTTGTAAATTTGGATTCAACTGACTTTGGAATTCACAAGAGGGTTCAGCCTCATTCTCTAAGTAGATATGGTGCGAACACAGAACGGGATTTATCTCGTGGAGATCGGAAATGCTCCAGCCAATTGGCTTGTGGTTTTTCTCTAGGATCTCTAGCAAGCAATATTCCTGCTCTTCGGTCAATCGTGAGCTGATGATGACCGGATACTACATCTCTTGTCCTGCAAGGAAGGCATACTTAAGTGTTGTAGGTAAGGGTTTGAGCTCAGGTAATGTGCGATCATCGAGTAAGTCTGGCACAATTGAATCTGGTTTAGTGCTGACAGTGGCTGGATCTATCTGTGAAATTGCTTATACCAACTCCTTCATTTCTGGAGTCGGATCGTCAAAGGTCTTCAAAAAAATCGGCAAAAACCACGTCCGACTCATCATCCTCATCTTTTGATTGTCCTAAAAAGGGAAGGTCTGTCAAGCCTAGTTGGATCTCTAAGTCATCTAAGATGTAGGGGGATGCATATTCTATACTGTATTCGTTTCTAAGAACCTCGCAAACTGACTCATGCACAAGATCTTCTCCGGAGGAGAGGGACTCATTGGTGTTGGCTGGGTTTTGTCTCCATGGCCTAACTGTGTCTACATTAATGCAATCTGCTTCAGATGAAGAGTACTCGGTGCTGGATTCTGAATCTGGTCTCTGCCATCTGGTCTGCTTCATGTCAAGTTCCTCATCTCCTCTAGGAGTTTGGAACTGGATTTTCCCAATCTTATAATCAAATAAGACCCCTGCTGTTCTGAGGAAGGGCCTTCCTAATATGATCTGGGAATCTCTCCAATTACAAGGGGTCTCCATATCAAGGACGGTAAAGTCCACCATGTACTCTTGACCCTCGACTTTTATGACAACGTTCCTCAATTCTCCTTGGGACCTCTTGGTGGATTTATCTGCAAACTGAAGTAGTGCTCTAGATTTACTAAGAGGTCCAAGATTAAGCCGCTCATAGAGGGTTGTAGGCATTAACTTAATTGAGGATCCATTATTAAGGAGAGTGCGTGCAAACGCAGTGTCATCAACTTGACTCACCACATAATGTGCACCCATGTCTCTTCGTTTCCTTGGAAACAAATTCTTTATTGCACAGGTTGTGGCTACTACAAAACGTGTTTCTCAACACTGCTTTTAGTCTTCCTGTTGACGCTAGTAGGTGTACATCTCACCTTAAGGTATTTCTGAAATTCAGGTGTCATCTCCACATACTTGTCGAAGGGGATTGTGACCATGAGTTGTTTATTGCAAAACTCTGCCATCTCAGGGTCATCTTTTCGTATTTTTTAGTTTTCTTCTTTCCTCCCTTAAGAGCTCGGAGGAAAGGGATTATTGATGCTAACTAAGATTCCAAAACTGAAAGATTTTCATTTAAACTAAGAACTTACTTCTGTACGTGACTATGAAACTGAGACTGACTCGGACTCTGACTTTGATGAAAAGAAAATTTCTGCGGCAAAACTGCTGATGCATTCTCCGTGACTGTTGGGACATCCTCCTCAGATGGAGGTGCGGGCTCTTCATCGATTCTACTGGATTCACTGCTGATGCGGTTCTCCTGCTTCTTGGAGGACTTACAAGTCCTCTTCTTCTGCCGGTGGATGAGGTGGTGCAACTCCTCCACCTCTGAGTTCTCCTCAGGTAGAGACATGGCGGCTTCTTCCTCTCGTAAGTGTGCTCGATCAGATACGATCACAGTCCTTCTGCTCCTGAGGGACATATGATTGACATTATCGTACGAAAGATCTCATGTTAGGATAAAGAATTATCTAAATAGTATACCTTATCTCATGGTCAGCTCTGGACTTGATTCAAGCTATTTGGGTTGGCCTGAACCTGAGCGGGAATTGGAGTCTTTGGCGCCATCTGCTGGTCCTGGGTACGAGAGACACGATTCAGATTGGTTCTCATATCCAGATAATCATTCTGGGTTTGTTGGACCCTATCAGTCAGAGTCTGGATCGCCAAGGTAAGGGACTCCAATTCACTGGTGGGCTGGTTCTGTTGATGCTGACTCGCGGATGAGTTCCTGTACTGGCCCTGCTGGTCATTCTGATACTGGTGATGATGATGGGACGGTGGTGGAGGGCTCTGTTGGCCTGAGTGGAAAGTGCGCTGCTGCTTGTGTTGCTGAGGCTGGTACCCTTGTCCGGGCTGGGACTATATGAAGCGTGATGCGGGGACGGAGCTGGTTTCTTGGTGAGCTAGGGAAGATCGGTGAGGCGGACCGTTCCCCATCCCCGACTGTCTGCCGACGGGGTCATGGTTGTACCATATCCCATTGATCTCGAACACCTGCGGAGGCTCCCCATATCCTGTCTCCACTTGTAGGGGTACGTGTTGCTCCTGGTGAGTGTAGGTCTGCTCTTCTACTTAGCTACTCTGAGGACCCGGTGCATGTTCCTGTATAAGATGAACTCGATGTACAAGTACAGAGGGTGCAGAAGGGGCATGTAGCTGTATCTTGGCTACCCTCTCAGTAAGTTCCTCCACTTGTTTCGACAATCGTGAGAGCGACTCAAGGTCAGTGACCCTCTTGTGAATCTGCTCGACCATGGTTAATTTGTCTGCTATCATCCCCATGTTGGGAATGAGGTCCTCTGTCAGATCTGCTACAGTCCTCCTAGTTGTCTCGTTGGATAAGATTGAGGGAGACAAATGATAGGACCTGGTGTCCTGTGACCTACCTATTTCTGCTATCTACTATAGGATCTTCCATACAACATTCTCATTTCTGTTCAGATAGCTTCCTCCACAGGAGGAACTTACTAACCCCTGCATCTCCGGGGTCATGCCATAGAATAAGGTCTGGACTAAGATCGCTTTTGAAATGCCATGGCAAGGGCATTTCTGAATTAGGTCATTAAACCTATCCTAGGCTTCATGGAATGGTTCATTGGGTCCTTAGGAGAAACTAGCGATCTTTGTTCTCATTTGATTAGTTCTACTAAGTGGGTTGAACTTCTTCAAGAAAAGGTCCTTGAACTGCATCCAGGATGTACATCTCACCCTGAGACTTTTCAACCAATGAGCTGCCTTATCTCTTAAGGCAAACGGGGTGGCCATCAGCCTAATATAATCTTGCCCGACCCTAGGGTGACTAAGGTTGTTGCAAACCAGCTCGAAGTCTCTGAGGAAGGCATATGGTTCTTCGTTTATATTTCCATTAAACTTCAGCAGCAAGCTCAGAAAATGGGGCTTCAGCTCGAACGCTTCAGGGGGAACCGCTGGGACCAACCAACTATGCATCTCATTTTCTGCTGGATTGTAAGAATCTACCTTGAGTTGGTCGATTCCTCCTGCAGTAATAATCTGTCCCATCCTTGTAGTAAGATCCGCATTCTATTGTTCGATTGTGGCGAGGCGAACAAGGATTTGCTGAAGTGGGTCATCTCTTTGTTCCTCCTCATCCTGGGGCCAATTAGGTGGCATCTTGTCCTCTAGCCCTATGTAAAGAAGATGGTCTTGGTTAGAGGACATATCAAGGAAGGGATTCTTACCTAGGCGATGGTCTTCCTCAGTGAGATTAGAGGAGAGAAAAGGGTTGGTTTAGAGTAACCCCCCTGGTTTTGAGGGATCCAGAACTCAAGAGGGTCATGAGCTCTGGTTGATCCAAGTTGCGCTTGGGCCGGTGAGCATGAGCTTTGTGGGGGGCTCAAAGAAAGATTGGCGAATCGGGAGTTGATATCCCCCCAGTCAGTCATCTTGGATTGGCGAGAAGAAGAATCAGGAGTTCTAAGTGAAGATAGGATTTTACTCCTACCTGAAGCAAGCAATTTAATCCAAACCCTGTATTTTCACACTCAACATGGTGAAGGACCCAAAATCAAGTCCGATTAATCTGGATGATTTTAAGTGTGAATTTATCAAACAAATAGCAAAGGTTACGCGACCTATAGGGGAGTCGACTAAAAGCCGGATGCGTCTCCCCTATTTAACTTGTCGCCTTAGATACCAACGCCCTTCCTTTCTTCGCTCCTATCCCAAGTTGATGGATTCAAAGACCTGCCCCTATCTACCTGGAAGCAAGCGGAGGCTGACAAGGCTGGAACTTCACCTTGTGGGGTTGAAGGATATGGAATTATCCTCAAGCGCATCACGGAAGCGTGATCGTCGTATCGGATACGACGAAGAATGACCAGTCGTACTAGTTGTTCTGAGCAGCGGAATTTAAATTTTTTTTCATGTGATGAAACCACATGATCCGAGAACGATTCTCGAATCGTTTCATCTATAACCACAACAAGTATAGTGCAATACCTCTTAAAGCGTGGTTGATCAAGTCTCTAAAGAAAGAGACCTCCTGTCTCAAGTCTGATCATCGGTGAGACCGCTTGCGAGCGCGGGGATGAACCGCGTTGCCCTCACAATCCAAGAAGTTGATCCAAGCGTGGTTTCTCCTGATCTCGTTGCACGAGATCGAACGTCTCCTTCGTGAGTGTAGCACACCAATAAGACGGAGAACCGAAGAACGTCGAAGCGGCGGTGCAGTGGCGAGAGCGTCGACGAATCTCTCTTCTAGGGTATGGTGGACGGCCACCAATATTAGAGGGAGAGAGGGCTGTCGTGTATGAAGAAAGAGAGAGAGAGAGAGCTCCAAAATTGCATGTAAATAGAGAGCATGGTATGCCTCTCTATTTATAGGGTTTTGGGATCCATGGATCTCAATCCATGGGACATAGAAAATCAATGGGTGAGATTGATTTATGTCAATCCAATGGTCAAGATTGTTGTTGTCAAAAACAACAAATTTGGATTAAAATATATTTGACAAAATCAAATATAAATCAATCCTAAATTAAACCAATAAATAAGGAGAGAATATATGCATGGAGATTTCATCTCCATGTATAACATGGTGGACGACCACCCATTCCAAATAGGACATGGGTGCCGCCCACCTCTTTCCTAATGGAGGGCAATCGCATGATAATTCATGAGATTGCATATCTCCATGGAAATCTCTCTTTATTTATTTGCAACAAATTTTGTTGGGTTTTATTCTTCAAAAATAATTCACAATTATATTTGAGAATATTGAAATCTTGCCATGGGATAATTGTGAATCATATTCACAACCCAAAGACAACATATAGTTTACATTGTCAATTAATTACACAATGTGTATCCAATACACATAATAATTAATCAACACATATAAATTATAATTAACTCTCTCTAATACATTATAAATCACATTTATAATATATTATGAATAATTGGATATCTCTATCCACATTATTCTTATCCATAATAATTAAATCACATTTAATTACATTGGATAATTTCTTCACACATCAATATGATTAAATCACATTTAATCATCATTTCTTCATTGCTTAGATCTTATGGAATTATTCTCGAACCCTTCAAGAATAATGCGATCTCTCCGCAGATACTTGGAGATAAGGACAGGGCGATTGTATTGTTCCATATATAGTGACTTGGATTTTGAGATCATATCTCAAATCCAGATCCCATGGACCTCCCACTAATGCTTGATCAAATCAAGACCGTAGACCTAATCTTCTCATTGCATCTGAATCTCATTCAGATCAATGTCCAGTTCATGGACTAAGATTAGATCGCTTCTCTAATGAGAGAAGTCACTAAAATCCCAACCTGTTTCATCACTCCCTCGGAATGGAAGCGTCATGGTTATACAATCGTATATGATCACATCACCCTCAGGTATTCTCAATACCTGTACATCCTGCATACTGGAAGACCTATGATCATTCTGAAGATAAAGATCACTTTTATACTGTCATATTCAGGGTTTGATCTTTAAGTTTCTCAATCATGGTCATTGGGATTTGGCATAGATCATATGCTTTCACAAAGCATATATCTTACCTTCAAATTCATGTCATGCTTCCAAAGCATGACGACCATGCATGGAATTTGTTCAGTCCCAATACCTCACGAGTGAGCTCATGTCTCCTGATAACCGCAGATTATCGAGGGTCTAAATACGTCGCTGTGGCGACCCACAATAAAATGTGATTAATCAACAATCAACCCACACTAAAGATCAATAAATTAGAAATAATGTGGAGTTAAAATTTATTTTTAACTCTGCACAAATGGTGTATAGTGTCAAGTATGCAGAGAGTTCGAACACAGGGAGCAAGCAGGGTAATTCACAAGAATGTAAGCACAAGTGTATGTGTGTGTGATAAGTCTACACTAAGCAAGCAAACAAAGCAATTTTTGTGGGTTTTTAATTTTTAATTTTTAATTTTTATTTAATTTTTAATTTTGTATTTGATTTTTAATTTTCTGATTTTTATATTTTATATTTTATATTTTTTTAGTTTCTTTTTCAATATTGCAAAGTAAAAACAATATAAGAAAAGGCAAGGTAAAATATTTATAAAAATGCACAAAAATACTCAAAAATCCAGAAATAAAATGTTTTTGATCTTTTTAGGGTTTTTTACTGTTTTTGTGATTTTTGGGGATTTTTCAAGGTGTTTTTGATATTTTTAAATACTGAAATAAGAGAAAACAATGACAAAGTTGCTGGCTGTGAGTAAAATAGGAGTTAAAAATAGCGAACAGCGACCAAAATTTTTCACACTATTTTTCAAATGAAGAGGACAAAATCAGGAACAAACAGGAACTGAGTTTGTGATTTTTGGATTTTTCTTTGGTTTTATATATTTTTTTGAAGTTTTTGAGTGTTTTTAAATTTTTAAGGTTTTTCTTTTGAGATTTTTAGTGATTTTTGGACTGACACTAAAATAGGTTAAAATAGACACTAGGTAATTTTTTTGGAATTTTTGGAGGTGTTTTACTATTTTTTTGGTATTTTCTAAGCTAGACAGTGCACAAATTAGATGTTTTTGATTTTTAATAAATATGAAGATAAGATAAAATCAAAAACTAAATATGTGGCGTTAAAGTACACTTATCCAGAAACTTAACTTCAAAATTTGAGAATTTTTGGATATGAAATGATCATTCAAATAAATCCAACAAGCATGCAAACATTAAACAGTCCTGGCAGGGGTATATATGCAATTTACAAAACATCCAGGGGCATGCACGCAATTTTTCACAAAATATCGAACTGAATATTTAAATTTTTAGCACCAAAATGCAATTACAAAATCCGGAGGGACTTTAGCACAAAATATCCAAACCACGCACGTGCTATACACGCGCCTGGCAGGGACCTAACTGTAATATCCGAAAGTTTCAAGGGTTGTTATGCAAAATATCCCAAAGTTTTAAGCTGAGCATGAAAGTTCTGGGACTACAAGGAAATATCCTAACCCTGGGGGGGATTGTTGCAAATATTACACAAATTCTTAAAGGCCGTTGAAAGATTATAAACTAAAAGATAATAACACAAAAACGCTGGGCAATGTACGCAAAATACCCAGCAGGCTGGCAGATCCAACGGTGCTCGATCGTTCACTTATGCCACGTGTCGGAACTGCAGCGGCGGATACCCCTTCGCACGCCGACGCTCAGGATTAAAAGATGGCGCTCGATCGGACGGCTGGGTCTCCTCCTTAGGTTGACGGCCGGGATCAAATACGGGGAGGGGGAATCGACGGCAGCTGTACGCCCCTACCCCTTCGTTCTTGCACAGGCGCGCACGGCGGCAGTGGCGGCGCGCGGGCTCTCCTCTCCGGCGTCTGCAAAAATCGACCCCTCGCGGGGGTCTCCTCGCCCTGGACCTGCAAGAAAGATACCAGCAGCAGTAAAAGGGTCCAGGGGCCAGCAAAAAAGGGGGGAAAAGGTGGAGCGGACTAGCGGAGATGGTGGCCGGAGCTTGAGGGCTCCGGCGAGTGTTTGATGGTGAAATCGGGTCCGATCAACGGTTTAAATGGCAAATTAAAAGCACGAAATCAAAGCTAGGACTAACAGCTACCTAATGAGCAAGAAAATAGGAAGAAAAACGACCTCGAGGGTGGTGTACCCGAAGTTGGAACCTCACGGCCAGGAGATGGCCGGAGATGGTGGAACTCGATCTTAGGTGCTCACCGCACCTCGACTGAAGCGTGGAGAGGATGCCCTGTCACTGGAGCTCCGCTCGATCCAAGCCCGGAGGGTTTTGGCGCCCTAAAGTCGGTTCAAAGGAGAAAGGGATGAAAGGGGTTCGGTTTTGAAGAATGGTTGAGGCGCGATGTTCGAGGCTTGATCACGGGCGGACCACAAAGATCTGAGAAGATCTGATAGGTCGGCGGGCTAGGTGGATGTACAGGGAACAACTTTCAAGAAGGAACCGAGGCCAATCGGTGAAAGGTTTGGCCTGGAAAAAATCTGCAAAGTCCAAGAAAAATGCAGTTCTGACATGCACAGACCTTGGTCAGAGAGCTGACCAAGGTCAACCAAGGGCTGAAGCTGGTTGGTCCACGTGGACCAACCTGAAAAACCTTGGAAAAAACGTTTTATTAATTCGTTTTAAAATAGAAAATGAATTAATTAAATCTTGGTTATAAAATAAAAAATGTTTAAAAATTTATAAATTATTTTATTATGATTTTTATTTATTTTTATGAGTTATATTTTTACAAGTTACCTTTTTAACCCTATATAAGTATAATACCTATGTATTTTAATATTTTATTTAGGTAGCTCAGTTCAGCCTGCGATCCGGCAGTCAGCTTTCCTAGGAAATCAGTCTATAGACTCTCCTTAAGGATATAGACGAGACTCATTACATCTTACCCACGCTCGTACTTCCCTCGATCAACTAGAACTCAACAACTTTGCCCTAACATCAATTCCATGGATAGCATGAAGTACATATGGTGCAAGGTGACACAGGTCCGGTCGGGCGTGCTCAAATCAAAGGGGTGCTAATCCTTCCTTTCCATAATATAGAATCTTGTCGTTTTTTTTATATGTATTTGTCAGAAAAGTTCAACCACTGAGTCTAAGCTTCCACTGCGATATAGGTAGAAGGCGGGAATGGATCTGAGACTGATGGCTGACCGGCCTACACCCCCTTCTCAATTATTATTGTTATTTAGTATTTCATAAAATTATAACATACTTTTATATACATAAATATATTTTTATTTTATTTTTCTGATTTGTTTTGTATATTTAATAAAATACAAGTGTATTGTATATAGGTATAAGTGTATGTATGATACCTATGTAGTCTTTATACAAGTAATTTTATTTTTATTTTTCTTTGCATTTTATTTCAATTTTAATGCACATATATATTATAAGTAATATTTACAAAATTTATAAAAATATAAAAATGAATAAATAATGAATAAAGAATAAATTGAATATTTTATTCAGTACAAGTGTACAATGAGGGTCCAAAACTCAACTTTCAAACCGTAGCTCCGCCAAATGCGAAACCACCGCCATTAATTAGATTATTTTCTTCTATATACAATTAAAGGTGAGTACGCTGCATTTGGAGTTTTTATTTGTGAGATACGGGTCTGGGAAGTTGGCATTCTGGATTTTTACTCAGACCATAACTTTTTATCTGTACATTATTTTTCTGTGAAATCAATTTTGTATTTTTCTTTATTTTATTATCTACAACTTTCATGTACAAAGTTTCTTTATTTGATGTATAAAAAGTGGAACCAAAAATAGGTCCCAAAAAGAATAAAGAATGAATAAAATGTATAGGTATTTTATCTGTGTTTTTGGCCTTATCTCCCCCTACTTTATTCCTTGTCGACCTATTCATCAAGATGCCTAGGTCTCGGGGGTTTTGGGTCATAAAATATTTACAATATTTTATTCTTTTTCTTTTCTTTATTTATTCTATAATTTTGGCCTTAATTACAGTAATTTATACACTGTTTAGATGCACATGCATGAATGCTAAGATGATGATTTTAATGCTATTTACAGGCATTTGCGAGGGTTTTTGGTGCCAAAATGATAGAATAAAGATGATGAAATGTGGATTCATCATCTCTCGGTTCACAAGTGAACCTGTATGATCCCTTTGAGAGATCGTATTACTCATACGTCTTTACATGCACACTAGCTCGCCGGTGTATAGACCTTGGTTAGGTCATCAACCTATTGGTCTGCCAAATGTACACACTCAGACATATAGCAACACATCTGTCTCCGGTCAGAGGATGCATGCCTATATTGTGACAGTATTCAATGTAGGTCTTTGGTTATCTCGATCTCGTCAAGTCAACTCATTGACTCAACTAACCTGACACCTCCGAATTACTATTCCCATGCAGAGGACCTGCATCAAGAGGTCAGTCAGATATCAGCCATCTGAGAGAGGATTGCCATCTCCTACTCAGGCTGGAGATCATCACTTAATAATCATTTGACAATGATTTATGAGTCCTCTGTCTAACTCCTTAGATATTCATCCAGGCATCAACCTCTATGATTCATCCAATGAATCAACAGCTGTATGATCATCAAGTTGGCCATGGTACATAACCCTTATTGTACAGAGGGACCCTATAGTGCATTCATTCATTTAATCTCAGAAAGGGAGTGAAAAATAATCAATAACTTTCATTGATAATTTATTTATTACAATAACATTTATTGTAGAAATGGTTCGCCCGGGGCTCACATTGCTAACATGGGTTACTACCAACTTGTCGTGAAGTACCGTTGGTTCATCCCTTACTACATGCGAACAGGCGGAGGTTACTTGGTACTAGTTAGTGAACCTGAAAAATTTAACTCGTGATATTTGCTAGGATCAGTTGGTATGTGATATGGAAGGCGGGGATTTGGGCTCTTCCTTCAGGTGTTCACACACTCAAGTACCCTCACTCAGCCTGAAAACAAGGTCGGGGTTAATCTCCCGCAAGCAAGATTTCTGATTTTATTGATTCTTTTGGTCAATTTTGTTAAGCAGTCCCTATTTTAAGTTAGGTTATCAGTGAGTTAGTCCAACCACAAAGCACTCTTATCCTCCAGTCTCAATTTCCCTTTTCTAAGTTTGGAAAACCAAGAGAAAGGAGCCGAGAAAAGCCGATGTACGATAAATCAATGATTTTTTGCTAAGTTAAGAAGACTTAAAGTGATCCCTTCACTTTTATGCAAGATGCATAACAGAATTGAATTTTTTTACACTATATGCAAAATGCAGACGATAAAATCTGCTCCTAGATAGGCAGTTCTATTAGCGAGTGAAGCACTAATTAAATTTGACTAGATTTACGGTTTAAGTGTGTCTTTTAGGTGTGATGTGTGGTCCTAAAAGAATTATGAGCACAAGCAAATCCTAGAGTGGCTTGAGGAGCCGCTAGTGCAAGCCTAATCTAAAAAGAAATCCATACAGCACACGGTGACAAGTTTCCACTATTTTTACACACGCGAGAACCCAAACGGGAACCGCTGGACAGAACGCAAAAATAATGAATAACAAAATTTACAATTCCTCATAATCACTCAAAAAGTTTGAAATTCCAGCTCCTCGAAGCGCCTTCGAGGACTCATGTTCCTCGCACAAAATATTAACAAGAAAACCGAGAATCAGACTACCCGGGGATGAAAAATCAGATACTAAAAAATTCTCTAGAAATTAATCTAAGTCGTACCTCGTCGACAACGATGCCATTTGAAAAGCCTGAATCTACCCTTGTTAATTCAATCAAATTAATGATTGAAATAAATATCGTGTCGTTCATTGTAGTCGAGCAAAAATGGACTAATAAAAACCCACTTTTAATTAATGTTGAGTTAATTCTGAGCAGTAGATTTATTTTAATTGGGCAAGCCCAAGGTCGAACTCAGGAAGGCAGCTGTCTCCTAAGGTAAATTTTAAGCGAATTGAGAGGCTGAATTTTTAGAAGATTATTTTTTGGTATTCTTTAGTATTTTTTATGCAATAGAGGAAAAACGAATGCAATTTCAGGCCAGTTTTACTAGTTAAATTAGAAAGGTGGTCAAATTAAGTTCAAAAATTACAAAACTTGGCCGAAATATGACATTCAATAAAATTAAGCTACATTATTTTTTTGGATTTTTTTAACACTTTTTGAGTTTACTGCGAATAAAACATCTATGCAAGGTGATTTTCACAAAATCAATTTTAATAAATACCAAAACACATTATTTCCAGGTAGAAAAATTATCCTAGATAGATCTAAGTGTAATGAATCCAGGAAAATCCATGAACCTAAAATTCTACGTGAATTGGACCTACTAAAAATCAATTAAAAAAATCTCTAATTAATTTATTCAAGCATCGTGATGCGTGCAAATGCAATGATTTTTGGGCACAAAGTAGAATAAATTGTCCTCAGTCAAATGTGATTTTTTGGTGATTTTTGGAGCAATGAGAAATTTAATATGAATTAAAAGGCACACAATGGGTTAAATTTGGTAAATTTCACCAAATAAATAATATTGAATTCCAAGAATGTCACAAAATTGAAACATGTGTCACAAAATATAAAGTACAAGATAAGCTACATCATGCAATTTTAAGAATTGAAAAATAATGTCAAATAGACACCTAAATATGCGTGTATAGACAAGGACTAAATTGCAATTACAGAAAATAAAATTACAGAAAATAAAATTACAGAAAATAAAATTACTGAAAATTAAACACGTTAACAAGGACTTATATGCAATTACTTATAATGTTGGGGTTATGTGTGCAAAATGTCCACATGAACATGTGCGCCTTAAGTGATGCTCCCGGTAGGGACTGAATTGCAATTTGGGAAACTTGCAGGGGCATCGGTGCAAAATGCCCAGACCGCACGTGAGGAACACATGAGGTGCTAGGCTTAGGAGGCGTCGGAGTCTCAGACTGTGGCTCAGGTGCGCTGCAGGCTCAGGCATGCTTTGACAAAGCTTCGGGAGCTCCGAGCCTAAGAGTCGGGGAGGAGGCTCAGAAGAAGCGACGTGGCACGATGCGGCCCGTTGGATCAAGATGGATCCCACGGTATCTGTAGAGAGGCTGAAAATGGTGACATGGATGACTGAGGGCCCGTTAGATCCTCCTGATCCAACGGGATCTGGAGCTCGGGGAAGCGGCAACGTGGCAAAGAAAGGGCCGTCGGATGAAGGCGATCCAACGGAGGCTGCTCCGCCTTCTTCGTCTGAGGTCAGTGTAGATTGTTAGAGACTTTTGGAGAGCTCAGACCAATCGTGGGAATGTGGACGACCTTCTGGAGTTCTTGCAGGAGACGGAGGTGGTCCAAAGCTCGACGACGATGAAGTTCAAAGGAGGTCCGATGAGACGTCCGATCAGTGAAGATAATTGCCTGCAGGGTTAGCTGGTGCCAAAACCAATGGTGCTCATGATCGTGGAAGTGCGTGCAAGTGTGAGTGAGGCCTGGGGTGGAGCGAAGGTGGTCGGATGACGTTCCTCCGCTGTGGCGACAGAGCTCTTGGTCGGAGGAGGGGTGACGGGTCGTGGGGTTGATCCGAAGGTACCGCGAAGGTCAGAGCTCCTAGGCGAAGCTCGGTGGGGTGTCAGGTGAGAGTGAGATTGATCGTAGGAGACGGAGTAATTAAGAGAAAAGGAAAGAAAAAGAAGAGGAAGATCGGAGAGGAAAATGGAGGAGGTTACCTGGGGAAAGAAGCTCGGAGAGGAGCTCCTAATTTTCACTCAAGGGCCGGCAACTAGCCTGAGCTCGTGCAACTTGCCAAAGGAGCTGCAGCACGGCGAGGACACTGTGGATCTCGACGGAGAGGATAGGGCTGTCGTCGCTCGATTTCTCACCTACTTGCTGTCACCAAAAGGAGGATAAGAGCTCAAGGTATCTCTCTGCAGATGTGGATGGGGTCGAAGGTGGCCGGAGGCGAGGTATTTATAGGAAGGGGGCGAGAGTGCAGTTGACGGAGGGTGAGGTTTTGTGGGAGTCATGGAGCGACAAGATGGGTTTCATGGAGGTCATGGTAGTTGGCGAGGATAACAGAGTAATGGGCTATGAGGCGGAGGAGCTAGAGGGTGTAGATGATGGCTGTGGTGGCGGCGAAAACAGAAAGGGGGCGAAGGGTGCGCGGAGTGGGCAACGTGCGTGAGGGAGGTGGGCGTGAGGTAGACGACGATGTCTGGGCTGTTGGATCTAGTGATCCGACGGCCAGGAGAAAGGCGTAAGGGGAGGGCCTGGATTAGATCGAGCGGATCTGATCGAATGGCCATGGATAATGCGGAAGTGTGCGGTAGGGATGGAGGTTTTTTTGGAGATGATCGTGCGGTGCGTGATGCACCACGTGGAATGAAGATGTTGAAGCACATATGGAGGGTAACAATGGATCCTAGGATCTGATCGGATGGTAGGAATCAAGGGCGAAATGAACAGTGGCGATGAGGAGAGAAAGAACTCCATCGGACGGTGGAGAGAATATGACACGTGGCGGCCTAAGGGAGAGGCACTAACGTATGGCCAAGATTTGATCTGGGGGAAAATTGGATGGTTGAGGTCAGCGGCGCAAATGGATGTCTTTGATCTGGAGAAAAAGGAGGGGATCAGACAGTGGAAGAAAAGGGCCTGTGGCGCGATGTGAGCGGGCCGCGTGGCGCAATTAGAGGGCGCCACGTGGCCTGATCTGAATGGCCGAAAGAGAATGTGGTGTTAGGGAGAGAAGATGGCCGAATTTGGAAAAACTCAAAACATGAAAGTTGTAGATCTCGATGAGATCTACAAGTTGCATGCTGACCAAAAATGGACATGAGGTCAAATAAGATACAAAGAATACAAGAGTACAAATATATATATATATATATATATATATATATATATATATATAATGTACAAAAGGGATCCCAAAACCCAAGTTTTGCATATGAGCTCCGATTTAAATGAAATTGTCTGATTTTGAAGGTTTCTGAATATGTATTATTCTAAAAGTGTGTAGACCTATATCGGAGATTGTATGAGGTAGATATTTGCATTTTAAGGTTTGAGGTCTCCAACTGAGTTTGGGTAATTATACAAGTCAGAAACTTTGGCCCTTTTACTTGTATTATTAGTTAGAAATATACACAATATATACATGGTTTTATTGACTTTGGAGTGGGTATAAAATACAGATGAATAATAGTGAATATGTAAGTGAATTGGGCTTCTTATTTAGTGCAAATGCTAGAATGCAGATATTATGCATGCATGTATGAATGCTAATTATGAAGGATAAGGAGAAATATGCAACTAATTACTCGGGAACAAGACTCTATTTTCAATTTTTAGAGTGATGAATCACATATTCATCATCTACCCTCTTTATGGTATGTAGGATCTTCTCCTTCCAATTGTTCCATCTTTGTTGGTGTGATTTCAATTGAAATATATTGATTGATTTCAATTAATTAATTTAAATTTAAATACAACATTTTTTTTGGTAATTAAAACACATCAAAATCATGGCCCTTGATTGAAATAACAAATCAATCTCATCCATTGGATTTGTGTGCACATGCATTGGGATCCACGAACATCCAAAATATCATTAATAGTACGGTAGACCTAGCCTTTTATTTTTTGACAACATGAAATACAAATTCTCTTTCATTTTCTCATGGTCATCCACCTTCTCTCTCTCTCTCAATAATAAGGTCATCCATATTATTGACCTTGAGGATCTCGCTGTCGTCGCAACGACGTAGTGCTACTGGATCGGATGCTCGTGGATATCCATCTTCTTCAATGCACCTCTCTCGTGAAGAAGACATGGGATTTCATGATAAGAAATCAAGAGATACGTTAATTTGATCATCAGCTTGGATTGCGAGAAGCGCGCCATTCATCCTTACGCCTACAAGAGCGATCTACGTCGAATGAGACTTGAGATAGGATAATCTCTTACTTTAGAGATTAGGGATCACAACCATGCTTCAAGAGGAATTCCTTTAACTCTTTTGTAATCTTGATGAAACATTTGAGAAGTGTTCTCGAACACGTTGTTTCATCTGTTTAAAATTTTTTAAATTATGCTGCCTCGAGAAACTAGTATGATTAGTCGCTCCTAATCACATACGATGCAATCTTCATGCTTCCATTATGTGCTTAAGATTTTTCACATAACCTTCATCTTGCACCATAGAGTGCTACTTAATTTGGAATATAAATGATGGTATTGGATGCCTACTTTATGACATTAAGATTCTTAAAAGATTTCATTTCTAAGGATATGATTCCCAGAGGATGACTCTCTTGAGAATTAAGATGAAAATTAATTTAAGGATCTCATTGAATCTTGAGAGCATATTGAGGATTTCAAAATCAGAAACTAAAAGTACAATTAAAGATTAACAACTCATACCTCTTCAAATTAGTTTGAGGGTGGTATGGCCATCTAATGGGTATGGATTCCATATGTCAATTGAGCCTGACAATGATCTGACTTCATGCGATGAAGCTTTTGAGGATCATGATATGTTAGGATGGTTGTTAGCAATAAAGTATAAAGTAGAGTTCATATATAAGTGTTGTATATGTACCCTCATGGATTCACCAATAAGGGTAAGACCCGTTAGGTGTAAATGGAGCTTCAAGGGAAAGAGTGAACCTAATGAGAATGTAGAGACCTTCAAAAGCACGTATCCATAAGATAAATACGAAGAGAAGACATCTTTTATGATGATACTTGCTCTTCAGTGACCATGCTTAAACCCATCAGAATATTGCTAACTATAACTACACAACTTGACTATGACATCTACAAGATGGAAATCAAGATTGCATTCCTCTACAAATTCTTTACCAAGGATATTTATATGAAGTATCCCCAGGGCTTCATAGTTGAGGAAGGCAAAGTGTGTAAGAGAACTCCATCGATAGACTCAAATAATCTTCTAGTAGTTGGAACATCATATCTCATGAAATTGCAAAGATTATGATTTCAAACAAAATTTTGATGAACCATGTTAAGCTTAGTGGGAGTGTCATTGTGTTCATCGTGCAAAATGTAGATGAAATCCTAATCATTTGGAATAATATAAGGATGACAATAAGTATTTTATGATCTGGTTATTCCATTTCTTGAGATTTGATCTCAAGAATACATCTTATATATTAGTTCCGAAGATGTTCACAAGTAAAGAGAAGAGGGTATTGGGATCGTTACATTACTGGTATACCTTGGACATGTTCCAATTTTTTTGTAAAACCTCAAGGAAGGCTTCTTTTCCTTAAGATACGATACTAACCTATCTAAAGGGATAACAACTCAAAGAGTTGAGGATGTGAATGCCAAAGCTACATACTTGATGAATCTCAGATTCATCACTCTAAATCTCATTAATTAAGCTCAAATCCCTAAAAATCATTGACATTTCTTCATTTATTCTGCATGATTATCATCCATGCATGCTTTAATAAGAATTGCATTTTATCTTTTATTTTTGCACAAAATAAGAAGCCAAAAATCCCGGCCAAAATTGACCTGTAAATAGCCTAAATTTCCTATTTTTTAACAAATTCATGATAACTCCGAATGACCCAAAACTACCTCCACTGTGTACATATCACTAACAAGAATACATGAAAAATACAAAACTCACTAACCTAAATAAGTGGACCAAAAACCCTAACCCTAGTTTTAGGATTTCCAGACTATAATCCTCATATCTTCCTCATCCAGTATCCGTTTTAATCCTATTCACTTTTGAACTAATGTAGATTCAATTACCTTCAAAACAAGACCAAGTGAATCGGAGCTCATATGTAAAAGTTGGGCTTTGAGCCTCTTTTGTACATTTTGTATTTTAGCATTTTTTTGACCTATTAAATTATATACATAATTAATTCCTTCTATATTATTTTGTTCCCATTAATGTTCATTGATGAAAGTTTTATTAAAATATGCAAAAATCCAGATCCAAAATGAAACCAAAATTAAAGAAATTAATTGAGTCTGAGTGTCCGCTAATAGTATGTACAAAAGTCCTCTATATTATATTGTATTTTATTTCTCAATCATCTTTTTTAATAAAAATCCAAAAAATAGACTAATGTGTAAATATTTTCTCTTGATTTTATGATATTCTTTTCTGGATTTTTATCTGGTTTAAAAATGACAAAAAAATATAAAACCCAAAAATCAAGGTATTCTATATACATGGGATACCCCAAAAATATCACTTCATAGAAGTGATCGATTTTGGTTTTGATATATACATAAAAGTTGTATATCTCATTGAAATGAGCAACTTTTGTGAAGAAACTATTTTGATCTGAGGTCGTTTACTATTTTTTTTCATATTTATTAAGGTATTTATTTCCTGATTTTTGTGAGGCAGACACGTGGCCGCTCTTGGAGCCGCCATGTGTCACCCATTTTTGAGGTTTTTATTTCGTTTTTATAAATAAAAATAAAAATCACCGCACGTGCGGGGCGCGTGCCTCTTGCGCACGTGCCACGCACGTGCTCCTCCTCCTCACGCCTCTCCTGCTGCCATGTCTTACGACTGTGGTCGTCCGATCTCGGCCGATTGGACGGCCACTTCTCTTCGTCCTTCCCATCCCGTTTCCCATTTAGGAGAGGCACCTCCCCCCCCTAAATTTCACCGCCGCCTTCCACCCTTATCACGTGCGACCTCCTTCCTATTCCGCCCCCGATCTCCTCGTCGGATCCCATCATATCGCACGAATCCTCGACAACCCACCTTCCAACCCCTACCGACCTTCCAACCCCGACCGACCTCCATCCCCTATTTAACAAGCTCTGCCGCAACCCTCGAATCCATCTGCCGATTGTACCAAAGAGCTCCTTCACGGCGGTGACAACACCACATCGTCTCCCCGGCAAGATCTGAGTAATCAAAGGCTCGTCGCAGTATCGCCCCTATGCCTATTGCTTCGCTCCGATATCAACTCTGTCGGGCCAACGTCGCCTTTATCAACGACGCTCCACTGCCCGACTTAGACAACGTTAATCTCCACCGCCAACGACGTCCACCTTCTCCGCTTCCGAGCTTTCCAGGAAGCTTCGTGCCTTCGCTCTGTCTTCTTCATCGCGACAATACTAGATGCAGCCCTCCGCCCCGCCGTTAACATCACCGCCATGTCCTCTCCACCGCGAGCTACACTCCCCTCCTCTCCTTTCCAGCTGCACTTCTGCTCCAATGACCGGCGGTCGTATGTCGGCCAGCCAGAAGCTTCTCCGCCACGATGCTCCGCTGTATGGCCATCCACAGGACGGAGCTCAGCCACACCATCCACGACCACCGGGCAGTGAGCCCGAGGCTCCCTACGCACGTGCGGGGCACGCGCGTCGGGGGAGAACATCATCCACCCATGGGTCATGTGCGAGTCACGTGATCACGTGGAACAATTGCAAGAAACCCCTTAGAAATACCCCTAATCGCAGAATAGCCCCTCAACTTTGCACGTGACCTTCTGGTAATTTTGCAGAAAGTCCCTCAGCTTTATCTGTAATTATGCCTAGGTCCTCCTTTTGCATTTTTTTAATTATTAATTTATAGAAATACCCCTGTATTCCCCCTTAGTTTTGAACTGCTACCTTGCATATTTCTATTAAAAAAAATAGGTATTTTGTTCCGCACTTAATTCTCTACATTATGGCATATATCGGACATTTTTGTGATCAATGATTAAATAATATATAATTGTTTTGTAGAAAATTGCTTATTTTTCCCATCTTGTGCTTTGAAATTTTTCATTAATTAACCGTTGCTCTAAAAATTCCCGAAAAATGCAGATTGTAGAATTAATTGTAATTAACATTCTGCATAAAAAGAATTGCATTTGCATGCACAATTTGCCTTGTAAAAATCATTTTGCATCTTTCAATGTTTTATTTTTAATAGGTATTGAATCTTGTAGTTTCGAAGTTTAGGATTTTTCTGATATCAATCACCTTGTGATAGATCTTAGATAATTTTATCCCTTGAAAATAATTTTGTTGAATATTTATTATAATTAAATATTGAAATTCACTTTATTTGCATTTTAAAATTCTTAAAAAAATTCATCTTGCATCCAAAAATTTCAAAAAAATAAAGTGCATTTATTTTATCATAATTATCATTGCGGCCAAGTTTCATATTTTTCGAACATCGTTTGATCGATATTAGGCCAAAATTACATTTTGCATCCCTTATTGCATTAAAAATTACAAAAAAGGTCTGCCTCGAAAACCATGCACGGACTTTGATAGACATAATTCTAGGTTGTTCCTTTTCCTACTTGTGTTCAACCTTGGGACTTGCCCAATTAAAATAAACATAAAACTACGCGATAAAAAAGGACTAAATAATTGTGGTTATTTTCTTGATGAATTTCGATTGCCCGCCTACAACGAAACGACAAATCATTAATTTTAATCCATGATGAATTCACACACATTTAAATAGTGCAATTCGCGGTTTGTTAAATGGCGCCGTTGCCGGGGAGGCAAACGACTTAGTTTTTTGTCTAAAAATTTTTATTCGGTTTTCCACATTCGGGTAGTCTGACCCCCGAATCTTTCTCTGCAAGTCCCATTTTTTTCTACATTTATTTTATTTTCCAGCCAATATTTTCTTGTTTTATTTTTATTATATTTTGAGTCAATCTCTTAAAGTTTCTCTCTTATTTTTCTTGAGAGGTACCCGACGTATGTGGAGTGGTATTTCTAGAACCGACGCATCTTCACCGACTTCCGAAAAACCACAATTAAATTAAGATCGAGTCAAGTCGTGAGAGAGCGTAGAATCAAGTAATTTATTTTCTGCAATTTTATTTTCTGTAATTAATTTCTCATTTATAGTGGTGTCTATTTGGAGTCTCGTGTGTATAACAGACCTCAAACTTTTTCTGTAGTGTGTCATGGCCTGTTTCACTCTCAAGTGAGGGTGGGGCCTGACTTGAGTGGCGCTTAGGATAGACCTGCACATACGGCTCTTAGATCATTTAAATTTTTGATTGTTCTCATAGGATCTAGGGCCACACTTCACTTTAATTGAGACGCACATTAGATCATTCAATTTAGTCAAATTCAACTCAATTCTTCCTCGCTATTAGAACTTTCTGCTAGGTGTGATTTTTTATCGGCATCCACTCATTTAGAATAATCTTTCAATTCTTGTATTGCATCCCACATGGAGATTGCGAGGAATCACTGTAAGTTTTCTAACTAAGCATACATCGTAGTTTTTCACGTGCATCAGCTTTTTCCGAATTTCTCCCTCTTATTTTGTCACATAATTTTAAAAGGAAATTGGGTCTGGATGGTAGACGTGTATTTGTGCTATCTTAATTCTTCAGTAATCGCCAAATTAAAATTAGGACTCCTAAATATAGCTGGCTTTAAATAACACATAAAATCGAGAATTTTTGCGGGAGAGCAACCCCGACCTTGGATGCATTTATTTTTCTAAGTGAGCGAGAGACGACACTTAAGGTTAGAGCCCAGCTCCGACATTTTATTAAGACTACTGATATTAAAAACAATTAGCTACTTCTCAGCGAGGAATACGGGTAGCCGGTAAACGGTCTGGATTTCCGTAGCAGAGTGGGTAGTTTAAAGGACACCGCGTAAGACTCTATCATTAAGTAACACGGGTAGTCGTTTTATGGTCCGTACATACACCTATACTGGTTGAAAGTAGATGCAACTAGTCGTAGGAATTTGGGACAGTCTTGGTGTGCGCCAACTCTTTATAAAAGCAGTGTAGCTAGCCAAAATACTACAAAGAAATGAAATGTTAAAGAAAATCTCTCATTCCACAAAGTCAATTATCAAAAGAGCTTCCACCAAAGGCGAGCGCTCCCAACCATTTCAATGTGTCCACATGGACCACCGCTATTAGGACCAGGAGTCGGACTTGCACCAAAAAAGGGCTCTGCATCATAAATGTTACAAGTCTGGGTGTAGAAGGTATAATAGATACACAAAAAAGGTATACCCCGGTGTACCCCCAGGAAAATAAGTGCAGATGACTCCAACTTCTCTTGACGGACGTACTGATCGACACCAAAAATATGCGTTGAATAATAAGGCACTCAAGAGGATCCTTGTTCCAATGAGAGGGAGAGAAGAAATGACACAATTCCATGCCCTCCATCAACTGGCCTTCCATCTACACTTTTAAGTCTGACAACTAAAAAGACGATGGATTGGATGCAAGAAATGGTTTATTCCCTAGTGTTGAGAATCGGGTTCATAGGAGAGTCTCTTGGACTGGAACTTGGATGATGTTGCGACTCTACTCTTGTAACTGCGGTCAACACTTAAGTCATATCCCTACTATATATGTATACAAAGAGAGTCTGAAGATTAGGGAAATCGGATACCTTTTGACTAGAGCTTGGTTCATCTTAGAATTCTAGGATCTCTAAAATTGAGAGTTCTTGAACGGATCAAGTCTTGTATTCACATGCACAGTCTGTGGTTAATTCAACTTATTCATTCTTTATTTGCTCGAGGACTAGCAAAGATTAAGTATAGGGGGTAATGAATCCACGATTCACCATCTCAATATCATGATCTTAGCAAAATCCCTGATAAAATCCCAAATAAATGTCCATAAATAAATAAACTAACCAAAATGACTCTTTTAAATAAAACACATTAATGCATATTATATTGTACAAAATAAATTAACAATAAAAAGCCGCAAAAATAATGGATTTTTATAACTGTAAATAACTCAAAACTTCATCTATTTTTAACAACTTCATTTCAACTCCTTTTTATTCTTTCTCTAACTTATTCGTAATAATGTATATAAAAATACAAAAATTAAAAAAATAAAATTTACCTGAAATAAATGCTCCTAGATCCCAAAGAGAAAAAACCATAAAGTCCAACTTCCAGGCCAAACTCCCGCTCCGTATGAACTCTAAATTCACCAAACTCACTTTTAAATATCAAGTTAGAAAATTATCTGTCCAAGAGAAGTGGTTTCATTTAAAATCAGAGCACATTTGCAAAAGTTGGGTTTTGGGACCTTGATGTACACTGTATATTATGTATATATTCATTCTTTCTTCATTTTTTATTTTATCTTTATTAATTACTAAAAATCCGAAAAACATTGTTGTGTTGTTATTTTTATTCTAATATTTTATTGTATTTTTCTGTTGTAAACATATATTATTATAAAGACGATATATATATATATTAGAAAAGAAAACAAAAAATATACATGTGGTATGTATTCCTTTGTAAATTCTCCACTATTTTTCCTTTTTTATATTTTTTTTGTATTTTAGTAGCCTACTTTATATCATTATTATTTTATTAATTAATTCCCATTCTCTACAATAACTTCTCTTCTACCACCAACCTCCCATTCAACTCCATCATTTTTTAATAACCTCCCATTCAACTCTACAACTTTAATAACTTCTCATGTATTCTCTTTGTATACATCCCATCCTCCTCATTTTGCACTAGCTCCATCTTTATGTAAGGAGAGACTAGTTCCCAGAGTTGAATCGATGAAAGCGACACAACCGCGGTCGAACGATGACAACCCTCTCTCCAGTGAGATCCGTTGACTTCTTGGCCAACATCGCAGCGACATCCGTGCGCTTCTCGAGCTCATCACTCGCCGACAATTCGAGCGAAGACCGTGCTCTCGTAAGCACCTCATAGGCGCCCGCGTTCATTGTAGGTAATTTCTCTGCTTATCATTCGGCAATGTTTTCATTTTTGCATTTTTTAATCACATCACATGACCATCCACATGCCCCCATTTGCTTAGATCATATCACCCCCACACCACCATCATTTCATTTGTTATTCCATGTTTTTAAAAAATCTAAAAATATATAAACAAAAAAAATCTTTTTAACATCAGAAATTAAATAAAAAATTTAAAAAAATTAAAAAACAACACGGGACAGCTGGTCACCGCCGCCCCCTTTCTTCCACAGTCAGGCGGTGCTGCCGCCACCTTCTCCGCGCCCAGCAGTCACACCGCCGCTCCCCTCCAGCCGGTCGTTGCCGCAGCGCGGCGGACTCCGCGTCAGCCGGGTGCCCCTTCCAGCCCGCTGCTGTCCCCGCCACCTCCAGACCGCGGTGCTCCTCCTCCAGTACACCGCCTCCCACCTTTCCGTCATCTACTTCCAGATCCGAGCGGTGCACCACCCTTCCCCTGCCGCAGCCGCACGGCGGTCTGCGCGTCACGGCCTGCACGGCCATCACCGCCGCCATCTTGATTAAGCCCTACTGTGGTAGTAACGAAGAAGAAGAAAGGTTATTTTTTTTATTTTGTAAAAATTGCAAAAGTTTCCCTCATAGTTTTTGTAATTAAAAACAATCCTTGTACATGTTTTGTTATGTTCATGTTTATTTCATCTTTGCACGGATAACCCTATTTTTGTGCGTTAATTTGGAGTACAATCTTGCATTTTTTTATTCAATGAAAAAAGTCTTAATGTTGAGCATCTAGTTTTCTACCACATGGATATTTATTTAAATTTGTAAGGTCTTTGGGTAATTAATTAAAAATGTTTAACTAAAATATTGCATATTTTACCCATTTTGTGCTCTTAAATACATATCTGACACATTGTCGCTCTAAATAATCCACAAAAATTAGACACGATGCCTTGATATGTGATTTAATTACTGCCTAAATTTCATCTCAATCAGAGTTGTCTTGTGCTTGAAATAAATAGTAGAGTAATTTTCTTATTTGATTTTTAATTAAATCCACATACATCCTTTTCACAAAATTTCAAGTCTCCTGAATGGCATATGAAAGTACCTATTTGGGATAATTTGTCTATGGTTAATTTGATATTGTGGATTAATTAGGAATTAATTACTCACTGTCACTCTGTTTCCACTAAAAAATCCATTAAAAATTCATATTTTGTCAAAAAAACCAAAAATATCGTAGTCTCATTTCATCATGTTTTAATTCCAACAATGTTTCATATTTTTTACTTATTGGTTGTGTGAACAATTGCGAGAATAACCCATAAAAAGTGTGGATTTTTCATTGTTGCATTTTAACCCTGAAAATTCTAAAAATATGTGTCTTGCATTCATCACTTGATTAGGATTCTAAAAAAATATAATTTGGCTGAATTGGACCTATTTTATATTAAAATTAATTTGGCCTATTTGTGTGATTTCTTAGTGTCTTAATTCACTTGCATTGTGCATTCTTGTTGCATAAAAAATATAAAAAAATATCCGCATGGGAAATCTAAATCTTCATTTTCGAATTAACCCCAAAGTTGTTCCTTTGACTCCCTGTGTTCAACCCTGGACTTGCCCGAGATATAAATTAAAGTCGAGACACTCTTCACGGAGATCTTCTCTCGGTTCTGATTGAATAGCTATGTACATGTACTACAACGTGCCCAAATTATATCACGTATTTAGCAATTCGTCACCCGCATTCGCAAGCGTCTCCTCCGACGGATTGGAGTTGAAATAGGATCTCTCTTTGCTTATATGATTGATCGAAACCACACTGCAAGAGGTATTCCTTTGTCTATTATGTGGTTATATGAATCGATACAAGAAGTGTTCTTAGATTATGTGGTTTCATCGATTATAAATTTTTAAATTGTGATGTATCGAGCAACTAGTGCGACTAGTCGCTCTCGATCATATATGATACGATCCTCACATTTCATTGATGCGTTTGAGGATTCATCCATATCTTACAAACCCGATCTAGAAAACCTTAAATTTCACATGAATCAGACGGCTCAGAATCCAACTGTTACTCCTAAGGCACCCTTTTAGACACTGATGTCTCTCTTGGAAAACTGAAGCAAGGTTTGATTTTTATTTTTTCTATATTTTTTATTTTTAATTTTATTTTAAAAGAATAGATGTAAATATATTCAGAAAATAATGAGTGTGAAGTTGAAATCAATCTGTACCCCTTTGAAAATAATTTGTAAAAACTTTTACAATCCAAGACAAATATAAATTTTCCAAATATTTTACAAAGTATTTTTAGAAAAAGTTATCAAAATCCCATATACATGGGCCAAAATAAATATTGAAAATACATAAAAGTACAAGCTATGATAGGAAGTATATATGCAAATACTCCCTATACTTAGCTTGTGCTATGTCCTCATGGCACAAAATGGAATGAAAGATGTAACTCGTTCTAAGCATAAGAGGATGGAAAAGAACATGGATATGATAACAGGTCACACCTCCTCCCTAGACTTAGGATGTGAATAGCCTAAGTGTAAGGAAGGAAGACATCAAATAAGTGTACAAGGAGAATAGGTTAATATGAATCACATGGGCTCAGTAGCCCCAATACTTATCCTGAAAGTAAGCTAAGTATAAAGAGTGAATATATAAAGAAGAGACTAAGGAGAATATACAATATATTGGGTGGAATTACCCCTATACTTAGTCTCTCGCAAGCCTAAGTTAGGAGTAAGAAAGAAGTAAGAGAAGAATTCACACCCATTAAAGAATATAGTTAGAAAGAATAGATGAATCTCTAAGATAATGAATATGTATAATCTGAATCTTTCAGGTACACTTCATGCTATATCTGAAATATCTGCAAATGAATCAACATGCATGAGGTAAATCAGTTCAATAGGAGTCAGTCGTTCTTTAGATTCAACAAAATATTTCAACAAACGCCCATTGACTAAGAAGGAAGGTGCACCATCTGTGAGGTCAGATATCTCTACACTTCCATTTCCATGCACTTCCTTCACTATTTAAGGACCTACCCATTTAGACTTTACTTACCCGTGAAAGATCCTCAACTTCACATTAAACAACCATACATTCTATCATGGGATAAAGTTCTTGCATCTAATAGATGAATCACGCCACTTGTTAACTTTGTCCTTATAGATCATGTTGTTGTCATACGCTCAATTGTGGATCTCCACAAGATCATTGAGGTTCGGGTATTTGCATAATTTCCCTAAGTGATAACTCTAGTTAATTTTCTTTATTTCCCACTCACATTTGTGAATTTATTCAACAGGAAAATGACATGGCTTTCCATATATTATTATAAAAGGTGAAGTGCCCAAAGGAGTCTTATATGTCATCCTATAGTCCCACGAAACTTGATCCAATAGTTGGGGATGGGTTCTTCCTACTAGGATGGATCGGTTATGAAGATACTCTTCACCTACCTATTGGAAACCTTTGCCATGACGTTCGATTGAGGGTGGTAAGGACTAGTCACTCTATGCTCTAATTTATAGTCCTTAGCTAATGATTTCATTTCTCTATTCAAAAAATGGCAACCCGATCAACATTTTTGGGATCCCAAAACTTGAAATAATGTGATCCTTTATGAACTTACAGACGTACCTACTATTTGCATCTCGGGTTGCTATAGCCTCCACCCATCTCGACTGACAATCCACTACTAATAAGATGTACTCAAATCCATGACTGTTGGGAAAGGGATCCCATGAAATCTATGCCCCATGCATAAAACAATCACAGAAAATCACAAGCTGCATAGGCGTCTCATCTTCATAGCCAATTGTCCCTCCCATTCTTTCACATACATGATACGACCATACAAAATCAGCGACATCTCTAAACAAGGTCGACTAAAAGAGTCCACATTGGAGTACCTTGTGAGTAGTTCTTTTTTCTGAATGATGTCCTCCAACCTCAAGAGAAGGACAATACGTGAGGACACTATGGTATTCATCTCGAGTAATATACCTTCGCTAAACACAATCTGACCCTTCAAAAAAATAATAGATCCTCCAACGGTATTTCCTCGAATCTGACTTCTGTTGGTCAATACCGTTACTAGTCCAACCATGGGAAATTTGCTTGGAGATAAGATATTTCACCATGTTGGAAAAACATGGAAGTGAATCTAAAACACAAATAGATTAATCTAGGAAGGTCCCTTCATCTCTAGTCTTGACGGATGATCAACCACTACATTTTAACTCCAGGTTTATTCTTAATCTCTAAATCAAACTCATGAAGTAATAATATCTACCTAAGAAGATGCGCCTTCACATCCTTCTTTTCCATTAGATACCTAATGGCTGAATGATCTGTGAATACTATCACTTTTGATCCAAAGATGTATGACATATATTTCTCCAAAGCCTATAATACGACAAGCATTTTTTTGGGTCATAGTGTAATTTCTCCGAGTTGGATCTAAAACATTTCTTCTGTAGTGAATGACGAAAGAAATTCGATCTCCTCAGCCCCAATATGACTCCTATAGACAAATCTAATGCATTAGTCATGATCTCAAAGGGAAGAAACCAATTAGGAGCCTGGAAAATAGAAGAGTCATAAATCTTCCATTTAAGGAGCTCAAAGGCCTCTAGACACTTGTGATCTACAACAAACTCAATGTATTTCTCTAGGATCTCAGTTAGTGGATGGGCAATCCTCTAAAAATCCTAAATAAATCTTATATAAAATCCAACATTCCATAGAAATGATCTCATTGACTTGATGTTGTTTGGTGCATCAAGTTTCATGATCACACCCACCTTTGCAGGGTCTACCTCCATTCCCCTTTTGGAGATGACATGCCCCAACACAAGACCCTCTTTAACCATAAAATGGCTCTTTTCCCTAGAGAGTACCAGATTGACCTACCTACACCTTTGAAGAACTATGTACTAGGGTACTAAACATGTATCAAATGAATCACCATGGACTGAGAAATTATCCATGAATACCTCTAGGAAATCTCCCACCATTTAAGCAAATACGACCATCATGCACCGCTGAAAAGCAGACCAAAGGGAATGCACCCTATTCTTCAGGGGTGATGGCTACTTGATTAGCCCAAGTACATGTCAAGAACATAGAATAATTCTTTGCTCGCTAATCTCTCCAAAATCTAGTCAATAAAAGGGAAAGGAAAGTGATCATTCTTGGTCGAGACATTCAGACGTCTGTAATCGACACAGACAAGCCATGACAGGGGCATTCATGTCACAATATCAATGCCCTCCTCAATTGTGACAATCTAAATTATTGACTTCTTCGAGACAACATGTAAGGGGGTACCTACTTGGAGTCAAAGATAGGGTATATGAATCATGCTCCACACCACTTTACAATCTCTTTCTTAACTACTTCCCTAATATTTGGATTTAATCTTCTTTGAAATTCACTGAAAGGTCTAGCATTATCCTCAACATATATGTGGTCTGAGCAGAGAGCAAGATTGATACCCACTAGATCCGATACAGTCTATCCTATTGCCTTGTGGTTCTTCTCAAGCACTTATAGTAGTCTAGACTCCTGTCTGCAGTCAACTTAGAACTAATGATGTAGGGAAATCTATTATTAGGTCCCGCAAGAAAGGGGTATTTCAGTGTAGGAGGTAGCAACTTCAACTTTGGTAATGTAGTATTATCGATCAAATCTAGCAGAACTGTTGTTGAATTTGATTCTGTGTTGCATGCAAGTGGTGCTGACTCTATAGTGCTTGCCACTAACTGAACTAAACAAGGAGTCAGATCACCAAAGAAACATGGTAGTTCGGACAAAGTCATACCTGACTTTGAATCTAATTCCTTTGATTGTTCCTTAGAGGTAGGATCTGACATATTGATAGAGCTCTTTGAGTCATCAATGGAATAGGTAGATGATCTATCTCTCAAGAAGCTTGTCACAACCTCACAAACTACGTCATCCATATTATCCTATCCAGATGAGAGGGTCTAACTCATTCCTGTTGGGTTCTATTTCGATACCTCAAATGTGTTAACCAATATGCAATCTACCTCTAAAGATGAAGAGAAATCTATATTTGTCTCGAAGCCAGGTCTCTGCCATTTTGTTTTCTTCATTTTGAGTTCCACTTCTCCTCCTGGACAACGAAACTTGATTATCCCTGTCTCATAATCTAATTATGCTCCAATGGCCCAAGGAAAGTCCACCCAAGGATGATTTGTGAATCTCTACAATGATTGAGGATATCCATTTCAAGGACAATAAAGTCTACTCTATAGTCTTATATCCCTCAATTGAGAAGTTAAGTTCCTTGACCTCTCCTTTTACCTTCTTCATAGATTTATCTTCAAACTGGAGTAATGCTTTGATTTTCTAAGTGGACCCAACTCTTGTTTCTCACATAAGGTAAAAGGAAATAGATTGATCAAAGAACCAATATCTAGAAGAGTACATGAAAACTCTATGTAATCAATATATGACTCACCACGTAACGCGCTAATAAATCTCTCTTCTTCTTTGGTCACGTAGTGTCAATCGACAACACATGTGTCTTGACATAACTATTCAATATCTTCTTGCTAACCCTGCTTGGTGTACAACAGATCTTTAAGTATTTCTAAAAAGCATGATGACTCTCCACATACTCATTAAATGTCACTTTTACCATAATGTTGTCCATACAAAATCATGCCATTTCAGGATCATCTTTCTGAATCTTCTTGATATTACTCTTTCCTATAGTAAGAGCACATGGGAAAGGGATTGAATAAGATATATATAAATGTGAAGAATTTGAATCATAAATTAAAACATGCTTTTTATTCTTTGAGACAGAGTTCTTCACAATTGAATCTTCTATAAAAAGTTTTGAATCAAAAATAAATTTGTCTACTACAGGTTGTGGAATGCTAGCTAAATTTGCATCCTCCTCAATCGAATGTGTAAGGTCCTCCGTAGACTCTGAATCTTCTCCGTGTTGTAGTGAATCTCTCGTACTCCTCCTCTTCCTTCTCACCTGTGTCTTCGCTTCATGATGAATATTGTGCTTGCGATGCCAGGGCTCTTTATCCTCTGAAGTCTCCTCTACGTGAGCTTCAGAAGTCTTCTCCATCTCACTTGCTCGATGATGAATCCGTAAAATCCCTCATTAATTCTTGAAAATTAAGTGTTGTGAATGTGTTTGAGTCGGTCAATAGGGATCAATCAAGAATTTAAACCACATAAAATATTGAATCAATTAAGCGATGCTATTTAAAGTTTATTTAACTTGGGCAGGTCTCAGGTCGACTCAATGAGGAAAAGGAACAACTTAGGTTAAGTCTAACAGATTTAGTGAATGATTTTCAAATCAGATCTATTGGTATTTTTATGTAATTTATAAATGCAATGCAAATTCGATCAAGTTTAGGTTCTAAAATGCAATCGACACTCAAACAATATCTAAAATACTAAAACTTGGCCAAAATGTAAATTATGATGAAATTAATGCTTTGTAAAGTTTTTCGAATTTCATATGTAGTATGAATTAATTAAGAACTAAATAAACATGCATGGTGATTTTTCACAAATGAATTATAATAAATAGAAAACCTAATTATTTACAGAAACTAAAATTATCCTAGATGAATATAATGAGGATCTATCCAGGAAAAATTCTAAATACTAAAAACGTTTAGTTTACAGTCTATAAGAAATTAATTACTCTAATAACCAATTATTTTATTGTTACCTCCATATGCGTGCAAATTAATGAATTTTAGGCATAAAGTAGAACCCAATTAAATCTACCTACAATGAATTTTGGATAATTTTTAGAGAAATGATTAATTTAATATTAATTCCAAATCATGTAGTAGGTCAATTATGCAAATGTTCACCAAAATAATTATATTAAAAACCACTGCTCACAAAAACAAAATCATCATACACAATGATAGAGTATAAAGTGTTATACAAGATGCAATTTTTAGAAAAAATATGATGATAATTGATATTAAGACAAGGATCCAAATACAAGGGTCTAGATGCAAAATAAATAATGAAATAAAATGAAACAAATGTGAAAAGTATTAATATGCAATTACTTATACCTGCTATGGTATTTATGCAAATATCCGGGCACATGACTTCATATGCAGGGACTTTGCTGGAATTTGTGGAAGATGAAGGGTTGCTTTGCTAATTGTCCCTAAGGAACATGCCGTGCACGTGCCCTGACTGGTGATGGGTGCATGTGCAACATGGGGAACCACAGGGGTCTTGGCGCAAATGTCCCCATCCTCACATGCTTCACCCGTGAGGAGGGGGTGGCGCTAGTGGTGCGACCAAGGGTAACATCGGGTTATGGGTGGATCAAGAATGGTGAAGGCGGAGGCTTGCATCCTGATAGTAGTAGAGCGAAGGTGGTGGAGTTGAAGTGGCAGGGTAGGAAAGGTAAAGAGGTGGTCAACGAAAGTGCAAAGTTGAGGTGGTCGTGAAGATGGGAAAGAAAGTGGTCGATGATCAGAGGTTGTTTTTGTGAAGGTCTTGAAGTTGGTTAGAAGAATTGGGATAGGAGGAAGGAGGAAGACAAAAGGAATAAAGGAAAAATAAATGAATGAGGAGTTACATGTGATGGTCCTCATCGATTTTTTCTAGAGATCAAAAGTTCTCAGCTTGATCTTCGCCTCTAAAGGTCCAGCGAGGGGGAACCTTGAAGCTTAGTATCTTCGAGTGTAGCTACAACACGAGGGACTCTCGAGGATATCGCCCAGGTTAAGGACTTTCTTGTCCTCTACTGATCTCCTTCGACCTATTACAAAGAAGGTGGAGACTGGTACTCATTTTACTTGTATTAGAGGATGGATTGACTGATCGTTGGTGATGGGTTTATGTCGGTAACTGAGAGGAGAGGACAAGATAGGATGAGGAGGTTATAAGCATGTGGATGTGTATCGAGGAGAGGATACCGAAGATGATAAGGGCATGTTATTTTCATCGATTTCGGATTAATCCGAGATAGATGGAGGTTGGTTGGTGAGGATAAAGGATAAGAGGAGGGTTTATGAAGTGTTTCAACTGTTTGGAGGAGATAGGTTCGGTGGACGGGGACTTATGGATAAAGGTTACAGATTGGATGGCGATGGTAAAGCGGTTAGGGTTTCAGATGATGGAGGATGTGGTGGGCAGTGGAGTCAGTAGTGAAGAGGGAGAATTAGATGCGATGGAGTTGGTCGGTGCAACAATTGGGAATCAATAGAGCAAGGCTGCATAGAAGGTTGGGGGCGAGACACAGGAAGCGATGCTTGGCGGTGAGGACCGGAGGAGGCCCTCACGTGCAAGTCACGTGAGGAGGAGGGGATCGAGTATCACATGCCTAGCTCGTAGGGAGAGAGGGAAGTAGGTGGGGATGGCTCACATGCTTGGCACATGGAGAGAGAAAAAGGGAGCAGGTGACTGGACTTGAGGCGGGCAAATCAGAAGGTGCCAAGTGGCTCAGAGTTGACTAGGAAATGTTGACTATGCATTTAAATGCAAAGAAAATAGAAATAAAATATGAAATGGATCAGATGGAAAAAGAAAAAAAAATGCAAAGTGTGTATTTAAATGTAATCTACACTGCTCATGAAGGACTCATTTGAACTTGAAATGTGGAATGCAAGATATGGATATTTTTGGTGGTATTTTATGTATAAAATATTATTTTTGGCTTTTAATTTTTTATTTGATTTTTAGATGATAGATAAATAAATGTAAATATCAAACATTCTATGAAGTAATGCAATGGACTCAAATGTGATTTTTTGGAATTTTTATGGGTTTCAAGCAGGTCAAAAAAATAAGGGAGGTTAATTATGCACAAGTGGATTATGTTAGAAAGCTCAAGTCAGAACATACCATTCTTATTGCTTTTCTGTTTTTTTTAGATTTTGAATTTTATGTGGTTTATTAAAATAATGAATAAATTTAAAAATAAAAAAGAAAATAATTATAATGAATGAAATAGGAACATCAATGATAGGTCAAAATCAGTAAAAGGTCCAATGCACTATTAGATCCCAAAATACAATTTTTGCAAATGGACTTTATTCTTTTGAATTTGGTCTTGATTTGTAGATATTTGGGCATACATTAATTCAAAAGTGAGTAGAGTTCATTTGGATGCTATATGAGAGAGATATCAATGTTTTAGTCCATCTGTCTTGAAATTAGGGTTTGAGATTATTTTGCATATTTAAAGTTGGCATTTTTAGGATTTTCATGGATTAAGGTTAGTGTTATGTACACAATGATAGTGGTTTGAGGTCAATCGGAGTTAGCATAAATTACTTAAAAATTCATGAAGTCAGGTGACAATGCATTTGATTATGAATGCAATAAATTTATGGAAATTATTTACATGTACCTGAAAGTGAATTTATAAAGTTAACATGTAAATGATCCTAAATTCTCGAGACAAAGCTCTATTTTCAGCTAATTAGAGTTATGAATAACATATTCATCAACCCCCCTATACTTAAACCATGCCCGTCCCTAAGCAACTAGAGAATAAAATGATTTAGTCGTATCAACTCTTGACCGTGCATGTGGTATACAAGACTCGATCTGTTGAAGGACTCTCGGTTTTAGTGGTCCCAACATTCTTAGTAGAACTAAGCTTTAGTTGAAAGGTATTCAACTTCTCTAGTTCTGATACTCTCTTTGTTTACATGTATAGTAAGGATATCAAATTTAAGTGTTTATTGTAGTCACAAAAGCCAAGTCAAAACATCACGCAAGATTTCAGTCCAAGAGACTCTCCTAAGAACCCTATACTCAACACATAGGGAATAAATCAGTTCTTGAATACAATCCTTCGTCTCTTTAGTTGTCATTCTCAAAAGTAAAGATGGAAGACCAGCTGATGGAGGGCAAAGGTTTGTGTAATTTTCTTCTCTCCTCTCATTGGAACTAGGGTCCTCTCGAGTGCATTATTAACTCAACGCATGTATTTTACGTTGTTGACCAGTGTGCCTGTCAAGAGAGTTCGGAGTCGTCTTCACTTGTTTTCCTTGGAGTACACTGAGGTATGTCTTTTTTTAGTACCTATCGTACCTTCGACACCCAGACTTGTACAACTATATGATGCAGATACCTTTTTGGGTGCTAACCCAACTTCATGTCCTAATAGCTTTGGTCCAATTGGACACTTTGAAAAGGTTGGGAGCGCTTGCCTTTGGTGGAAGCTCTTTGAATTTGTATTTGTAATGAGAGAGCTTTTTTTTGTATTTGAATGAGAGAACTTCTCTCAAAATTTATTTCCTTGATGGTTGGCTATGTCCACTACTTTTACCAAGTTAGCGTACATTGATAAACAATTATTTAGTTTCAACACACCCTGACACATAGATTTATATAAGGAGATTAGTACAAGAACCTTGTTCTCATACTTGGCTGCAAGTGCGAACAGTTAAGTTTCATGAAGCCTTCATCGATTTTATCCCATACTCGAGCATCATAAAATCAGGTCAAAACTCAAATCCCTCATTCCAGTTCCTCATGTGAAATCCCAAATCATCTCATCATAAATGCAGTCATGTGTGTAAGGAACTTATCATATTCATTATGGAAGAGACTGAGTATGCAATATAGCACACATATCTTTCAAACTGGGGAGTCGTGAATAATTAAGTAATAGACCTTAATGATTAAGGATAGGTAATTGCGAATATTAGAATTCATGAACTAAGTGTCCTTGAACTTCTCAAGTCTTGTGTGAGTGTGTAAATGTTAGGGATACATCCAACTAAAGAATGCATGGAAAAATGAGATGCTGAATGAAGTACAAAAGTGTAAAATGTTTTTTTGTTTTTATTTTTTTTTTTGAGATTTTTACCCATCCTATAAATAAAGTATAGACTTATGCAAAAGTACAACCTATGGGTAAAATATGTACGAAGTATACACACCCCTATACTTAACGAGTGATATGTCCTCAAAGCACAAGAATCACAGAGAAGTCGTAGCTCGAGTAAGTGTAAGAGAATGAAAAAGAAAAGAAAATAGAAGCTGGCTCACCCCCTATACTTAGGTTGTGGTCAATCTAAGTATAGAAGAGGAGAGAGAATGGGGTGGACAAGAGAAGAAGTGATGAGAAAGGTATATGCAGCAAGCATCGGGTCCCCCTATACTTAGGCTCTGGTCATCCTAAATATTGGAATAAGGGGTGGGGTTTTGATGAGATCTGGAGAATGTACAAGTGAATGTGTGAAGAATCAAGATGAATTGTACAACTTGAGTCTGATTGCTTGTCTTCATGAAGAGTGTTATGAGGTGTCTCCATGTTGTTCGCTCTACATGAAGCTGATGTGGAATCGACATAATTCTTTAACAACTGCCCATTAACTGTTTGCGTATTATCTCTGAGATCAAATACGTCAACACTACCATTGTAGGGCACATATGTGACAATGTAGGGACCCGCCCATTTATATTTGAGTTTCTCGTGGAACATCTTGAACGTGGCGTTAACAACCATGCCTTCTTCCCATAGACAAAGGTCTCATGCCTTATGTATAGATCATGCCATCTCTTATCCGTGTCCTTATATATCACACTATTGTCATTCATCTGGTTTGGGATTTCCATAAGCTCGTTCAGATTCAAGTCACGGCAGAGCTTCCCTAGGTGACAACTCCAATTAATCTTCTTGATCGCCCATTCTTATTTGTGAATTAACTCTGCTGGTAAATGGCATGGATTACCATAGATCATCCTAAAAGGTAAAGTACCGAGTGGAGTCTTGTAGGCTGTACTATAGGCCCACAGAATTTGGTCTAAAATTTGAGACCATTTCTTCCTATCGGTACGAACCAACTTCTGAAGAATACTCTTCACCTTTCTATTAAAAACTTCTTTCATGCCATTTGATTGTGGGCGGTAAGGATTGGCTACTATATTCTTTAATTTATAGTCTCTAGCCAATGATCTCATTTCTCTATTCACAAAGTGGCTATCCCCATCAGAAATCAAAACCTTTGGAACCCCGAACCTCACAATGATATGATGCTTGATAAACTTACATATAGAGTAGTGTTGTCTGAAGTTCGGGTCGGGATAGCCTGCACCCACCTTTAAAAACAATCAACCGCCAACAAGATGTACTCATGTCCATTGTTGTTTGGAATGGTACCCATAAAAATCAATTCCCCATGCATCAAAAACATCACGAAAATTCATCGATTGCATGAGCATCTCATCTCTATATCAAAAAATCCCTCCCATTCTCAAGCAAATCAGACATGCTCGTATAAAATCAATGGCATCTCTAAACAAGGTTGGTCAGTAAAATCCACATTGGAGTACCTTTTATGCGGTTCTCTTTTCCCTATGGTGTCCTCCAGCCTCGAGTGTGTGACACTGTGTGAGGACACTCTGGTATTTTTCCTGAGGAATACAACTTTGCCAAACACAATCCGACCCTTCAAAGAAAAGGAATGGATTGTCCCAGTGGTATCTCATCAGATCTGCCTTCAATCGATCATTACTTCTCTAAGGCCAACCCTAGGGAACCTGCTTGGAGACAAGATAGTTCACCATGTTGGCATAGCACGAGAGTGAGTTAGTTGTACATGCTAACTAGTCTGAAAAGGTCTCACGAATTGATTCAGTAATCCGAATTATCATTCTTCTCAATTCTAGAAAGGTGATCATCCATAACATTCTTTATTCTAGGTTTATCCTTACTTTCCAAATCAATTTCCTGGATTAATAAACATCCATCTCATAAGACACGTCTTCGTGTCCTTATTTTCCATTAAGTACTTGATTATTGCGTTATCCATAAAAATTGTCACCTTGGAACCTAAAATATAAGATATGAATTTCTCTAGGACCCTGATGAATATGCGATTCGTCATCTTTATTCATTTATTTTAGATTAAAACCCATTATAAAACATCTATATATAATACTAACTTCATATTCTTACTAACTTACATCTGTGTGTAAATAGTGTATATTTGTATATTATTTTAATCTAAAATAAATAAATAAAGAAAGAAAGGAAAAAAAGAAAAGAAAAATAAGATTATTTATATGTAATAGATACATGCTTAACCGAACCCCGAGAAAAGGTCAAGACTTGACCTGATCGATCAGGAATAAAGTAGGGGGAGATAGGGTCCATAATTAGAAAATTCAAAAAAATGTGTGGTGTAAATACTTCTCACTTATTTGTATATTTGTATAAAACCAACACTATTTTATTTGTATATAAATTGACATTAAATAAAATAATGTTCAAAACAAAAGTTGTTAATAAAAATGTGTCCTAAATAACAAAAATAATTGCACAATAAAATCATGTATAGAATAAAAGCAACCACACTTGGAAAAAGCCACTACACGATAATTGAAAGATCAATTTCAGATCCATATGAACTCAAATTGAACCAAACTCACTTCCATTATATTATAAATTAAAATATCTTTAAAATGGTTATGATTTCATAATTTTTTGAGTTACGAGTAAAAAGTTGGTTTTCTGGGATGATTTATGCAATTTTTTCTCATGTATGTGTACATATTGTATTTGTAGAAATTTGTAAATATTTTTACTAATTATTTAAAATAAAAAATCTATAAAAAACTAATTTGCTTAATTACCCATGTAGATAATGTCATATTTGTATATATCATATGTATATAGTTAATTTTCTTAACTAATTATCACAAAAAATAAAAATTAATTTCCCAATAAATAAAGTGATGAAAATATAAAAAATTAGTTAATTTTTGTAAATATTTTTGACACTTCTCTTTTTATCTCTATCTCATTAAATTTTCTCCTTATCTCTTTATCTCATTTCAGAATTTTGAACTTCTATCTCAATCTATATATTAATAAGGCTCCTTCTCCATCTTTTCAACTTGATCAATCTTTGGTGAGAGGAGCCTGATCTCCGAGAGTATTCTTGTCGCAGAAGGGTGCCTAGCTCCGAGCCATCAGGTGATAGCGAGTCGACCTTCGTCTAGGTGATCAAGGTCTTTTCCCCCTCCTAAGGTGAGATCCTCTTTCTCTTCTTTTATCCTAAGTTAATCGTAGTTTTATTTTCTCGCTTTCTCTCTTCGTTGTCATTTTTATCTAGATCTTAGAATCACCACCATCATAATTTAATCTGCCACCGACTCGAGTTTTCGTCTCATTTTCTCGATCTCTCTACGGTCCTTTCTACCTCGTACGATCTCTCACCTCTGACCACGCACGGTGGCTGGAGATCCGATTTCGTCTGCCATTTTCTTCGAAACCGCAATCATCCAAATCTCCATTTTGATTTTTGGGATCGAGTCATCATGCTCGCATCCTAAATTGTCTTTAAATAAAAAGAATAAAAAAAATAAAAAAAGTGTTTTCCTTCTCTCTAATATTTGTTTTGCAAGATCATCAAAAAATAAAAATAAAAAAACAAAAAAAAACAGTTTTTTATTTTCAGTTTTTAATTTCTTTATTTCAAATTTACAAAAACAAAAAAATTAAAATAAAAAAGGTTTTTCGGATTAGTATTACAAATAAAAAAACAAAAAAAGAATAGGGGGGGGGGGGGGCAACCGCGCCCTACAGGCAGGATCTGCCACAGAGCAGTCGCTCTTCTTGGGTGGAACACCACCATCGCCTGGAACCCACCGACCATCCAGCCGGCGTAAGGGTCGGCCACCGCGGTAGCATCATCATCGCCGCGACCATCTCCATTCTGCCTTCAGATTTGAAGTCCCCCAGCCAACTACCGCCGATTGCCATCGCCACCGCCATGCGTAGCACCCAACATCTCAGCCTGTGCCCCAGCGCATACAACGACCGTCGCTACTACGACCAGCCCTGCAGGGGATCCACCACATAGCCGCCGCTCTTCCATCTGGATAGAACCCCTACACCGACAACCCTCTACCGCCGAACCTCCTGTCGTGCGCCTCGATCGTCGCTCGACGTTAACCGCTGCCACCCCATGGTCGTGTCTCCATCTCGGTAGCCGCACAGCTGTGCGGCTCTTCATCTGAAGTCGTCCCATCTCCATCGCGGCCCCTTGGAAGAGAAGAGAGGGGCGGTGACGTCCCATCTCTTGCACGCCCGCCCCTGGGAGAGAAGAGAAGAACAAGGGTGGCGGCCCAACCTGTAGCCCTCCCATATTTGGATTGAAAACGAAGAAGCCCTAAAGGGACAAAAAATTCCTTGAAAAATATCGGAAAAAGCACATGGTACTTCTAAAAATTGCAACAAATCCTCTGCTCCAGTCAAATTACGTGCTCCATACGCCTTAATTGTGCAAATTGCAAGGACGTCCTTTAGACATCTCTGAAATTGCAAACGAGCCCCTGCCAATATTTAGAAGTATTTTATTGGGTAATTACGTTTTCCATTTCTATTTTTTTACTTTTATTTATTTCATACAAAAATAATAACTATTTACATTTTAGTCCCTGTATTTCTAGACCTTTATTTTGCTAGATTTTCTTATTGAAATAAATGTTTTCTTTGGCAATAAATCTTCCAAAAATCATGCTACACTCTTGATAAGCTTATCTTTCTAGCATAAAATTTTCATTGCATTTTGTTATCATTTAATATTATTAAAAAATCAAAAGCATTGTCTTTTCCTTTCCCGAAATTAAAAAAATTCATAAAAATTTGAATATTGCTCCAAAAATTCCAAAAAATTAGAGTACTTTATTTAATTATCTTTTAATTTATATACAATTTTCGTCCATTAACTATTTATAAAATGCCAAAAAATTGAAAAATATCAAAAGTCTTATAAAAATCATAGAAAATTCTACAAAAATCGAAAAATCCTGATTTCACTGCCTGTTTGTAGATATTTGCATATATTTCATCATAAAATAATTGCTAGAAGTTTTGAGCATTTAAAATATTTTTAAATTGCAAATTACTCCTGGTTGCGCATTGTTTCTCATTTTTGTCATTGTTTGATTTTTAGAAAAATACACAAATTTTGAAAATTCTACAAAAATTCCCAAAACAATTTCAAAATCTTTAAAACCCAAAAATATTTTCTTTAGATTTTTTTGTGATTTTTTATATAATTAAAAAATACAAAAAGATTTTCGTGTATGTAGTTCTCATTTTGTGCATATTGTTCTTTATTTTAAATATAAAAAAAATGCAAAATTACACACAAAAATTTTGGAAGTCACAAAATAAAAACTAGAAATAAAAAATTTTAAAAGATAAAAATTCCAGAAAAATCAACGATAGTTTGTCGTTGAGATTCATGTTTTTTATTTTAATTGATTTTTAATTAATTAAATAACCCTCGGGAATTGTAGCCTCCCTAAGTTCGATCTTGTCGTTATCCAGATAAATAAGTAACAAAAATATTCTCTTGCTCCGCATTATTTTTTGTAATTATTTTGCAGCGAGAGAAGAAGAAAATTTGTTTGTTCGTTGACGCTTAATTGTGTTGCAACGACTTGTTCATAAATCAAATAATTAAAACCCCATAAAAACTCAATCAACAAAATGGTGCCGTTGCCGGAGAGGCACTGCTAGGTAGTTAGGTTTCTCTATGATATGCTATTCTTGGTTGTAAATATCCGTTTACACTTCACCATTCACTCCATTGTTCATATCCACTGCATTCATTTCATTATTCGTGCTCATATTTTTATAATTGTGTTTCTTACACATTCTCCTTTCTTTTTCATGCAAGGGACAGAGGAGAGAATGAGGCGAGAGCTAAAGCACCTAAGCGACGTGGAGGCGGCTTGATTTCTTCACCGAGCTGCAGGATAGCGTGAGAAGAGGAGAAGAAGAATTGAAGGAGACCAATGGGAGAGACAGAGAGAGAGATTTTCTAGCATTTGACCACTTGTAACAAGGACATTCATTTTGTTGCGGGGTCTGTTTCACCTAGTGCCGGTGCACTTGGGGGACCTCACCGGATATATTTTCATCGCTTTTATTTTCTTTGTTTCACGCATATTTCGTGAGCTACCTCTTGACTGCTTTAATTAATTTACTTTAGCCACATAATTAATTAGTTCCAAACACACTAAATAAGAATTTTTGTGCCTATATAGTAGAATGTAATTTGGACTTAGTCAAGTTAACTTGTTCTTGCCTGTTAATAGATGTTTTCATCTAGGACGGTTCACTTGCATCATATAGGATAGTTTATTTTTCTGTATTTAAATTCTGCGCAGATCACTTTGCATGTAGAGTGCTGGCGACAAGATACGCATCTCTAACCCCTGCATGCATCATCGTTTTTAATCGTGCATTGGCATTTCTGATCTCCTTTCTCGTTTTCACTCACATAAAATAAAAAGGAAATTGGACACTCGGTAGGCGATTTTTTGAAAATATCTTAACCAAGTGATAACTTCCTAAAATACAGAACTACTAAACTAAACTCAACCCTAAAATAAAATAAGGAAAAATCATTGTTTTGGGGAGAGTAACCCCCTCATTACTTGGTTTGTATGTAGCGAGAGAGCGACCCGCACACTAGGATAGAACCACACCCGAACTCTTTTCAGACTACTATCTTGGGTTAGTCGTTCTCAAGTGAGGACCTCTCCAGTAGCCAGTAAAGCAACTCACGACATCCTTAATAGATTGAATTGACGAGGTAGCCGGTAAATGGTCCACAATTCATACTGGCTGGGAAAGATCTAAATTTGGGATTAGGCCAGTCTCCTGAGAGCATTGGGTTTCTAACAGCTCACTTTAACCGCTCTTATATATTGTATTATCACTAAACTCTAAGATTGATAAGATAATTGACCAAACCTTATCGGTCTTCACATTGAGTTGAGTTGGTGAACTGGGGGTTTGTATTGTGTTTGATTGCTTGTGTGCATACTAGATCCTTCTGTGCATTTACGCCTTTTTCTTTACATCTTTTGACTTGACCCTCGTGCTCTCCCAATCATTTTCTCTTTTTTTGAAGATGGCCGACTGGAGTTTTTTTAATCCGATCTTCGTGGATCCTTCGTACCCTCCAACCGATCCACCTTCCCATTTCCAAGAGGATCTTCCTCTTGATTTTTGTGCATATCTTCCTAACCCATTATTTCAGGAGTTGGAGGACTTTGATTCTCACAAACCCTCATTCCACTCACCCGATCATGGGATTTTGATGTCACCTTTCATGTTGTCCACACTTGAGACCTTGAACCATATAATGAAGCATATGAATTCAAAGATTGCCTATCTATTTAGCATCGATAAGAGCCAGAATGCTGCTCCACTATTTGAGGATATAGATTCACTCGAGGATAATCATGAAAGCTTGAAATCGCCCAAAAGACAAAAAAAAAGAGAAACTTTAAAAACTCAAAAAGATTTCGGGAGACAAATTGCTGATTCATTTTGTGAGGAGAGGACCTAAAGCACGATCATTTACCTACACATCTATTCACATCATGTTCCAACGTTAACCCCGATGATGCCACTATTCAGACTGCTCTCGACAATCCTTGTGTATATACTGATTTCGATCTCCACCCTTGTATGGAGGAGGTCCAAAATTTTAAAAAAATATTGACTGAACCCGAAGTGGTGGCCACTATTCATGAGATCATTAAAACCCCACTTCAACAGGCCATGATAGATTTATCTACTCATCAATACAAGAAGAGAAAGTGAAGGAGAAGTTCTGAGCGTCACATCTTGACCATAGCCGCTGCCTACACCATCTCTCACCGTCCACATTTTAAGAAAGGGAACACTAGCATACCTCTTGTGAGCTGCTCCATCCTGACCATTCTTGTGATAACACTCTCCTTGACGATGGTTCTTCAATCACTATAATACCCTTCTCAATGGTATAGTCTCTCCATCTTGGGCCTCTCAAGAAAACTAGGATGATAGTTTAATTTGCTAATGGATCTATAAAGAGGCTGAAGGGTATTCTAGAAAATGTTGTCATTCTCATTAAGGGCATGAAATTCACTTCTGATTTTGTCATATTGCCCATGGAGACCTCCACCCCTATGGAGAACCCTCCAATCATCGTGGGACGACATTTTCTTGCGTCTACATGAGCCGTTATTAAATATGGATCAGGAGAGATTTGCTTCCAACCTGATGTAGGGAGCGATGTGTTGATCACTACACCCATTACTGACTAGGGACTTGCATCCAATGAAAATGTGCCTGTGATAGGCAGCCCCATGGACTTTGACCATGATGATACTACCAGAGATTTTTGTTGTATGATAGATGATATTGAGACTCGATAATTCCTCTTCAAGAAGGAAGACTCGAAAAGCATAGACCTTGGAGTTTCCTCTTCTGGTATGTGGCGATGCATTGATGACATCCGCGGAATTTACATGATAGATACCCTAGAGCGAAAGGCAGACTTTGAGACTCAATAGGGCAGACATGATTTGACTACTTCCACTGATGAGTCCATTCCTATTCATCTTAATCTACATGATACTAATAAGGCTGAATTTGATTTGATTGCTTTTATAAAGGAATTTGGGCCTTTTGATAAAGATGTTGATCCAATTAAGGCATGCTAGACTGGAATCGATCTTACTTTTTCGGATAATGAATTCAAGCCTTTTTTAGTTTGATATTTGCGAGACTTCCCAGGACAGACATGATGACACTACTTCCACTGACCGGTTTAGGCCTGCACAATTTGAAACTACTGAGGATACATTCCTCGTCGATCCTGATCGATTTGTATCTAAAGATGACCCCAATATCGACCTACACCTCGTCAGATCCATTCCTCAACGATCTCGCAAGAAGGTTCATTTTCGACCTTCTTGGCCTTTGTACATCCACTCCTCTTGTATATCCTTTCGTTTCACTCTTTCTTCTCCTGTTTTATCGTTCACCCCTTTTCCATGTGTATATATGCTATACCTAGGATGTGCTCTATCCTAAGTATAGGGGGGATGAAGGATTTGTGTTGTTTATATTCGTCCTGTTCATCATTCATGTTGTTGCGTATACTTAGGGATACTCTACCCTAAGTATTGGGGGGAGGGGTGATGTTGTACATATCGTGTTTTTTGTGTCTTCATTGAGTCTGTATATTTTCTTTATCGGTTTTCCCTTTTGTACACTTACTATAATTAGGATTACATGATCCTAAGTATATGAGGGGATCACCAACTTCTCTCCTTTTTATCTTTTATTTGAATCATTGTAGCATAGGAATCTTTTCACTTTTCTATACTTACAATGAGTTATATCTTCCTTTGTCGCTCTCTGATCACTATGAGGACATAGTTCGAGCTAAGTATAGGGGGTGTCGTATATGTTGTATATATACTTTAGAAATAACTCGTACTTTTAAGATAATTATTTTGGGGGACATGTATAATTTTGTAAAATCCACGTGTATAAAAAAAACAAAAAAAACAAAAAAAACAAAAAAAACAAAAAATAACAAAAAATAACTAAAAAAACAAAAACAAACAAGAAAATAACAACCCAAAAAAAACAAAAAAAACTCTTTGTAAATACTAGTGTATATTCTACTAACCCATGTCATTAAAAAACTCTAAAAATTACAAAATCAAAAATCTATAAAAACATGCAAAAAAAATCTTTCTTTTACATCTGCATTTTTTTCTCCAAAAATCCATAAAAAAGTTCAAAATTAGAAAATTGTTTCATAAAATTTTCTTTTCACATGTGCATTATTTTTCCAAAAAAAGCTTTCTCTGCATTGTACATATTTTCTTGCAGCTGCATGTGCACTTTTCACGATAGAATTGACATTTAAACTAAGTATGGAATAAAATTGAAGAATGGATCTTAGTTGGACCTTAATCCACTTAATTTCAGAGGAACCTTATAATAAATGGAATTAAGACTTTTCAGGTACTAGTGACTTAATTCTTTGACTCCAGAAGACTATGTTCACATGTCATCTTTAGTAGTCTAATTAGAATATTTAACAACATACGCATGATTCTTTAAGACCGTGGCTTATCTTGGACAAAGCACTCTACATGTAGCTCTTCATGTCTGAGGTAGTGAGGAGGCATAATCCTTTGGCTACAGATAGCATATGAGGGTAGTACATCTATACGGAACCTCTCGTCTTATTCTAGGGAAGGAAGTGCATCTCAACCTGGTCTGGCGATATTGAGTTCTAAAGACAAGATGATGTTGGGTGGCAATAATGCTTCAAAAGAGGGATAGTTTACTGGATCAAGGGGAAAAACTCCTTATGTACATGTTGCACCTTGTAGATACATTCAAAAAAAGAGTATGGAAAAATGCAGAATCTCCAAAAGTAGACAGAATTGAAAAGTAAAATTCCTGCCGGCGTGAATATACAAGGATTTGAAAAAAAGAGAATAAGAGCTTCAAAGTCAAATTGTTGTAAGCTTGCAGCGGATGACTTGTCTACATTGGTCATGCATCCAAGGATAGGTAGCTACACTAGTTACCGTCCATTCTTTTCTCCATCCCCTCTTCTTGAGCTGGTTGTACTTGAACTTAGAAGGGAATATCTCTGCTCCTCGAGGAAAGAGTAGCAAGACCGGGGAACTAAAGTTACCTTGTAGTGGGAGGCTGTTTCTTTGCTACTTTTGAGATGGGGAGATATATCTCACTTATACCATACAAGCAAAGATTCATAGTGACAAGAATTTGTGTAAGTAGACTTGTTCAGACCTGACTGTTGAGGTGACCTGAATAGGAGTCTTATGGAACTTAGAGGCTGTTAGGATTTAAATCCATATCCCATTAAGGTTCGGACACACTAATAATCCAAAGGTCGTATAGAGCTCCAAACTATAATTTTATGAAGATAAGTTTAATACTCAATATTGTCCTAACTTCTTTATTTTTCCATCCTTTTTTCTTCTGTTCACTTATTCTTTCAAATAAGTGTTTCCTAAGGGACTTGCAAAGGTAAAGCACAGGGGGATGATGAATCTATGATTTTTCATCTTTATTCATTTATTTTAGCTTAAAATCCCTTATAAACACATGTATATAATACTAACTTCATATTCTCACTAACTTGCATATGTGTGTAAATAGTGTATACTTGTATATTATTTTAACCTAAATTTAATAAATAAAGAAAGAAAGGAAAAATAAAAAAAGAAGACTGTATACATGTAATAGATACAGGCTGACCCGAACCAAGAGAGAAGGTTAAGACTTGACCTGATCGACTAGGAGAAAAGTAGGGGGATATAGGGTCCTTAATCAGAAAATGCAAAAAAATGCGTGTCGTAAAAACTTCTCACTTATCTGTATATTTGTATAAAACTAACACTATTTTATTTGTATATAAATTGACCTTAAAAAAAATAACGTTCAAAACAAAAGTTGTAGATAAAAATGTGTCCTAAATAACAAAAATCATTGCACAATCAAATCATGTATAGAATAAAAGCATCCCACACTTAGAAAAAGCCACTAAGAGATAATTGAAAGATCAATTCCGGATCCATATGAAGTCAAATTGAACCAAACCTCACTTCCATTGTATTCTAAATTAAATTATCTTTAAAATGGCTATGATTTTATAGTTTCTGGAATTACGAGTTTAAAGCTGGCTTTCTGGGGTGGTTTGTGCGATTTTTCCAATGTATATGTACATATTGTATTTGTAGATATTTGTAAATACTTTTACTAATTATTTAAAATAAAAAACAAAAAAACAAAAAAAACTAATTTGCTTATTTATCTATGTAGATAATGTCATATTTGTATATAACATATGTATATAGTTAATATTCTTAACTGACTATCACAAAAAAATTTAAAAATTTAAAATTTTATTTCCCAATAAATAAAGTGTCAAAAATACAAAAAAATAGTTAATTTTTGTAAATATTTCTGACACTTCTCTTTTTATCTCTATCTCATTTCAATTTTGTCCTTATCTCTTTATCTCATTTCAAAATTTTGAACTTCTATCTCATTCTATCTATTAATAAGGCTCCTTCTCCATCTCTTTAAACTTGATCAACCTTTGGAGAGAGGAGCCCGATCTCTGAGAGTATTCTTGTCGTAGAAGGGTGCCTAGCCTCCGAGCCTTCAGGTGACAGCGAGTCGGCCTTTGTCGAGGTGATCAAGGTCTTTTACGCTACTAAGGTGAGATCCATTCTCTCTTCTTTTATCCTAGGTTAATCATAGTTTTATTTTCTCGCATTCTCTCTTCGTTGTCATTATTTAATCCAGATATTAGAATCACCACCATCACGATTTAATCCTCCACCGACTCGAGTTTTCGTCTTATTTTCTCGATCTCTCCGCATTCGTTTCTAACTCACATGATCTCTCACCCATGACTACGCACGGTGGTCGGAGATCCGGTTCCATCTGCCATTTTCCTCAGAATCGACTCCGTTTTAATTTTTGAGATCAAGTCATCATGTTTGCATCCTACTTTGTTTATAACTAAAAGAATAAAAAAAAATAAAAAAGTGTTTTCCTTCTCTCTAATATTTGTTTTGTAAGATCATCCAGAAAATAAAAAAATAGAAATACAAACAAAAAAATTATTTTTTTATTTTCAGATTTCACTTTCTTTATTTCAAATTTACAAAAAAAATAAAAATTCTAATTATTGTTAAAATAAAAAAATAAAAAACAAAAAACGGGGGCAGCCGCCCCACAGGCAGGATCTGTTGCACAACCGCTGCTCTTCCTAGGCGAAATGCCACCGCCGCCTAGAACTCACCTTCCTTCCAGCTGACGCAATGGTCGGCCGCTGCGGTATCATCTTCATCGTCGCAACCATCTCCATCTTGCCTTCAGATCAAAAGCCCCCCATCCGACTACCGTTGATTGCCATTGCTACCCCCGTGCGTAGCACCCAACATCTCAACCCGTGCCCCAGTGCACCCAACGGCCGTCGCCGTCGCGACCAACCCTGCAGGGGATCCGCCGCATAGTCTTCGCTCTTCCATTTGGGCAGACGCCCTACACCGACAACCCTCTACCGCAGAACCTCCTGCCGTGCGCCTCGATTGCCGCTCAACGTTAATCGTTGCCACCCCTTGGCCGCGTCTGCCTCAATAGACGCATAGATCTGTGGATCTACACTTGAAGCTGCCCCATCTCTGTTGCGACCCCTTAGAAGAGAAGAGAGGGGCAACGACGTGCCATCTCTTGCACGCCCACCCCTAGGAGAGAAGAGAAAGAACAAGGGCAGCGACCCAACCTATAGCCCTCCCATCTTTGGATTGGAAATGAAGAAGCCCTAAAGGAATATATTTTTTTGGAGAAATATCGAAAAAGCACATGGCACTTCTAAAAATTGCAACGAAGCCCATGCTCCAGTCAAATCATGTCCTCTATACACCTTAATTATGCAAATTGCAAGGACATTCTCTGTGATAAGAAAATTCCTTTAAAAATTAAAGGAAAGTTTTACAAAGCAGCTGTGAGACCTGCTATGTTTTATGGTTCTGAATGTTGGTCTGTGAACCATAGACATGTGCAGAGAATGGCTGTAGCAGAAACGAAAATGCTAAGATGGATGTGTGGACATACATGTAAAGATCAGATTTGGAATGATGCAATCAGAAAGAAAGTTGGTGTAGCTCCGATCGAGGATAAGATGCGAGAAAACCACTTAAGATGGTTTGGTCATTTGCAAAGAAGGTCAACTGATGCACCGGTTAGGAGATGCGAGTGGAGGGATGTTGAGCCGGCTAAGAGAGGGCGAGGACGACCCAAGAAGTGTTGGAAAGAGACTATACGAAGGAATCTTAGTTTTTTGGATATAAGTCCGAGATTGACCCAAGATAGATCTGAATGGAGGCGAAGAATCCATGTAGCCGACCCTACTTAATTGTGAGAAAAGGCTTTGTTGTTGTTGTTATCTTTGTTTTATTTCTTTTATTTATTTAATGCAAAAACAATAACTATTTACATTTTAGTCCCTATTTTCCAGACCTTTATTTTGCTTGTTTTTCTTATTGAAATAAATGTTTTCTATGGTCAATAAATCTTCCAAAAAACATTCTACACTCCTGGTATGCTTATCTTTCTAGCATAAATTTTCCCTTGCATTTAGTCATCATTTAATATTATTAAAAAATATAAAACCGTGTCTTTTTCTTTTCCTCAATTTCTAGAATTCATAAAATTTGAATATTACTCCAAAAATTCCAAAACAATTAGAACACTTGTATTTTATTGTCTTTTAATTTCCGTACAAATTTCATCCATTAACTATTTAAAAAACCCAAACAAATTGAAAAATATCAAAAATCTTATCAAAAACACAGAAAATTCTATAAAATTCTAAAAATCATGATTTCACTTCATGTTTGTAGATATTTGCATATATTTCATCGTAAAAATAATTTCTAGGAGTTTTGGACAATTCAAATATTTTTATGTTGCAAATTACCCTAGGCTGTGCATTGTTTCTCTTTTTTTTACTGTTAGATTTTTAGAAAAATACAAAAACATCTGAGAATTCTACAAAAATTCCCAAAAATATTTCATAATCTTTAAAACAAAAATGTCTTCTTTGGATTATTTTGAGTATTTATGATATAATTGAAAAATACAAAAAGAGTTTGGTGTGCGTAGTTCTCATTTTGTGCATATTATTCTTTATTTTAAAAATAAAAAAATTTGCAAATATAAAAACACTAAAGATTTGAAAATCAGAAAATAAAAAAATAAAAATAAAAATAATAAAAAATTTAAAAAGAGAAAAATTCCACAAAAACCGAGGATAATTTGCCATTGAGATTCCTGCTTTTTCTTTTAATTGATTTTTGATTAATTGAATAACCCTCAAGAATTGTATACTCCCTAAGTTCGATCATGTCTGTTATATAGGTAAATAAGTAGAAAAACTATTCTCTTGTTCCGCATTATTTTTTGTAATTATTTGTAGCAAGAGAAGAAAAAAATTATTTATTCATTGACGCTTAATTGGGTTGCAACAACTTGTTCATAAATCAAATAATTGAAACCCCATAAAAGCTCAATCTACATACCCACACCCCTTTGAGCATTTCCTTTTCAGTCACTATAAAATTCCTCGGTGTAGGATTTAAAATTTTACTCGCATAGTAGATCGTGTACGGTACCATCTCTCCTCTGTTCTAATACGGCTCCGACATCAAAATCTGATGCATCAGACATTATCTTAAAGGGAAGAGACCAATCGAGAGCTTGTAAGACAGATGATTCACAAATCTTTCTTTTCAGGTAATTAAAGGCTTCTAGACACTTGTGATTTGAAATGAACTCAATGTCTTTTCCTAAAATCTCAGTTAGTGGGCGGATGTTCTTAGAAAAATCATGAATAAATTTTTGAAAATATCCAACATGCCTTGAGAAGACATCACTGACTTGATGTTGGTTGATGATCAAGAATCTTGATCACATCCACCTTGGTAGGGTCAATCTCCATTCCATTTTTGGAGATGACATGCCCCAACATGATAACCTTTGTTACCATAAATGGCTCTTCTCCCAAGAGAGTACCAGTTTGACCTCCCGAAACCTCTTGAGGACTCATTCCAAGTGCACTAAACATGTATCAAAAGAATCACCATGGATTGAGAAGTCATCCATGAAGACCTCAAGGAAATAACCCACCATATGAACAAATACAACAATCATGCACTGCTGAAATGTTCATGGGACGTTGTAGATCTCGAATGGCATGCATTTGAATGCATAAGTGCTGAATGGACATGTAAATTTAGTATGTTCTTTGTCCTCTGGAGTGATGTAAACCTGATTGTAGCCTGAGTACCTGTCAAGAAAATAGATGAACACCTTCCCTTCAAGTCTCTCCAAGATCTGATCAATGAATGACAAGGGAAAGTGGTCTTTCTTGGTCATAAAATTCAGGCATCTGTAATCGACAAAATGCACCACAATGTGGGTACTTGTGTCACAATATCTACTCTTCCTCATTGGTGACCATCTGAATTCCTAACTTATTCGGGACAACAAGAAGTGGGGCTACCCACTTGGAATCAGAAATAAGGTATATAAACTGATGAATCTCGGATTCATCACTCTAAATCTCAGTAATTAAGCTCAAATCCCTCAAAATCATCATCATTTCTACATTTATTCTTCATAATTATCATTCATGCCTGTTTTCATAAGAATTGCATTTTAGCGCTCATTTCTGCACAAAATAAGAAGCCAAAAATCCCAGCCAAAATTGACTTGTAAATAGCCTAACTTCCCTGTTTTAGTTCATTCATGCTAACTCTAAATGACCCAAAACCTCTTCCACTATGTACATACCACTAACAAGAATAAATGAAAAATACAAAAAATCACTAACCCAAATAAGTGGACCAAAAACCCAAACCCTAGTTTTAGGATTCCCATACTAAAAACCTCATATCTCCTTCATCCAGTGTCCATTTTTATCCTACTCACTTTTAAACTAATGCACATTCGATTACCTTCAAAACAAGACCATGTTCAAGTGGATCGGAGCTCGTATGTGAAAGTTGGGTTTTGGGCCTCTTTTGTATATTTTGTATTTTAGCTGATTTTGACCTATTATTTTATGTACATATTTAACCTATTTTAGTTTATTTCTTTTTAATTTGTCTTTCTTAATTAAAGTTTTACTAAAATAGGTAAAAATCCAAATCCAAATTGAGCTTGAAATCAAAGAAACAAATTGAGTATGAATCTTCACTATCTATCTGTACAAAAAGTGTCTTTTTCATCATCTAATTAATAAAAATATAAAAAAATAGATTAATGTGTAAATATTTATCTTTGATTTAACCATATTTTTATAGTTTTTTTATCTAGTTTCAAAAAAATAAAAAAATATAAAGCCCAAAAATCAAGGTATTCTATTTACATGAGATACCCAAAAAATATCACTTTGTGTAATTAATTAATTTTGGTTTTGATGTCTTCATGAAAGTTGTATATCTCATCGATACAAGCAATTTTTGTGAAGGAGCATTTTCGATCCGAGGCAATTTGCTATTTATTATGGATTTTTCTTTCTATTTCTTTTTTGATTTTTGTGGTGCTGACACGTGGCAGCTCCTAGAGCCGACATGTGTCAACCATTTTTGATGTTATTTTAATTCATTTTTATAAAAAAATTAAATAAAAGCCCCGCACGTCATCGCACGTGCCTCCCAGGCACGCGCCATGCCCATTTACCCCCTTAGCCACCACGCGTCAACCTCCTGGCCGTCCGATCTCGGCCGATCGGACGACCCGACACCCTTCGTCTTCCTCTCGCCATTCCTAGTTCGTCTCCGCCGCCCCGCGAACTCCACCGTGATTCCCGCCATCTCCAATTGACCCCCTACAAATCGTCGTCAAATCTCTTCGCCTCCTCATCCCAGATCTTTTCCAATTGCCGATCTCATGTGAATCACCAACGCTACCCACTTTCCATCTCCAGTCTTGGGTCCTCCTCGGCTATAAAAGGAACGATGCACCATCGCCAATCTTTATCCATCGATTCCTCCAGGCAAAGCCCGGTGGTGACAGCACTAGCGCCCCGCCGTTGACGAGATACAACCCCCCCGGCCCTCGTCGTAGCACACATCCCTTTGTCTGCTCCATCTCCGGCCGTCAGTCGTAGAGCCCCGATCATCACCTGCTTCATCTTCCGACTTCGACCAACGACCGTCGCCAATGCTTCGCAACCAACGTCTCTGGTCATCTTCACCACCTGCTTTGCCTCCGACTTCATCGCCAAAGGTATTCTCCGACAACGCTCTGACGACCACCAACAACCATCTTCTTCGACTTCATCGACTGTGCCAACAACGCCCATCTTCCTCGCGACCCAACTCCATCACTACCTCCACGACGTTCATCTGCATCTCCAAGAGCGCAACCTCCAGGTGCCGCTCCTTCACCAAGCACGCCTTGTTCGTCGACAGCAGCAGACCACGGGCCCTCTCCGTCACGCTGTCGGGGGCCGACCCGAGACCCCCGCGCATGTGAGAGGAACGTGCGTCCCGGGGGGAACGTCAACTGACGTTAGCCCCAGGGGTCATGTGCGCAGCACGTGACCCGCTGGGTAAATTGCATTGCCCGCCCTCCTCCTCCATTTGTTGATCGGTTCAGCCATCCAAGGAGCACGTGCGTCGCACGTGCTCCCTTGGAAATTTTGCAAGTTTACACCAAAACTCTTGTAATTGCATAATTGTCATCTTTACATTATTTATATTTATTATATATATTGCATATATACCCCTATGTTTCCCCCATTGTTCTGGACCTCTACATTGCACTACTTTATTATTCAAAAATAGCATTTTGTTCCTCATTTAATTTTCTGCATCTTGACATACTGTGGATATTTTTATGATCATTGGTTAATTAATAATGAGTTATTCTGTGGAAAATTGCATACTTTGCTTAGTTTGTGCTTTAATTTTCATAATTGATTAACCGTTGCTCTAAAAATTTCCCAAAAATCATATATTGTAGAATTAATTGTGATTGACATTGTGCCCAAAAAGAATTGTATTTGCATGCATAGTTTGCCTTGTAAAAATCATTTTGCATATTTCAATGTTTGATTTTTAGTTGGTATTGAATCTGGTATTTTCGAGATTTAGGTTTTTATAGAGATCAATCACCTAATGATAGATCTTAGATAATTTATCCCTTGAAAATAATTAGGTTTAATATTTATTATAATTAAATATTGAGACTCATTCTTTTTGCATATAAAAATTCATAAAAAAATTCATCTTGCATACAAAAATTCCAAAAAAAATTACAGTGCATACATTTCATCATAATTTGCATCATGGCCAACTTTCATATTTTTCGAACATCGTTTGAGCATAATTGACATTTTAGTCCGTAAACTAGGCTAAATTTGCATTTTGCATCCTTTATTGCATTAAAAATTACAAAAAAAGATCGCCTCGAGAGCCGTGCACAAATTTTGATAGACATAATTCTAGGTTGTTTCTTTGCCTCCTTGTGTTCGACCTTGGGACTTGTCCAAGTAAAATAAACATAAAATCACACGATTAAAAATTGATGAAATAATTGTGGTTATTTTCTTGACCGATTACGATTGCCGCCTACAACGAAACGTTAAAATTTATTTTTAAAGCACGACATTGATATCTTTAACAAGTGCAATCATCGGATTCGTCATAAACCCTTCTTTAGACAATTTATCAATTTCTTTCTTAACAACTTCCCTTATATTAGGGTTCAGTCTCCTATGGAATTCACGGAAGGTCTCACATTATCCTCCACATACCTTTGGTGCGAGTAGAGAGCTTGGTTTATTCCCATGAGATTAGACATAGTCCAACCAATGGCTTTGCAATTCCTCTCAAGAACTTCTAGCACTTGGACTCCTGTTCTAGAATAAATTTCTACCTAATGATCACAAGTAATTTCTATTTGGGTCCCGCAAGAAATGCATACTTGAGTGTAGGAGGAAGTGGTTTCAACTCTAGCAAATCTATATCATCGATTAAGTCTGGCTGAATGGCATCTGATTTTAATTCTTTGTTCTAGGAGGATGTATCAAACTGTGATGTATTGTCCACTAATTCTGGTGAATGGAGAGTCAGATTATCAAAAAAATGCGGTAATTCGGCCAAAGATGCGTCTGACTGGTCATTTGTGTCCCTTGATTGTTTTGAAAGTAGGCGAACTGATAGATCCAAAGGGATGTATGAGTTATCAAGGACATAAGTATATGGATTTCACGAGATCACATAACACCTAGCAAACTACATTGTGCAATAATTTCTCTTCAGATGAGAGGGTCTCGCTCTGTTCTGTAGGAGTCTTTCTCCATATCGCAGCTGTGCTGATCATTTTGCAATATGCCTTTGAAGATTCTGCATACTCACATTTTGCGTTGGGTCTTGATCATTTTGTATGCTTCATCTCTAAGTTAACTTCCCCGCCTAGAGATCTAAACTTCATCATTCCTATGCTATAATCTAATGCTACTTCAACGATCATCAAGAATGGCCGCCCAAGAATGATGTGAGATTCTCTCCAATGATTGGGGGTCTCCATATCAAGGATAGTGAAGTCCACTTTCTACTCTTGTCCCTCAATCGAGATAATCATATTCTTCACTTCTCCCTTAGGTATTTTCATTGACTTATCTGAAAATTGAGTAGAGCTAATGATTTTATGAGTGGTCCCAACTCAAAATTGTAATATAGTGCTTAGGGAGTAAGTTAATTGAAGAACCATTATATAGCAGAGTGCATGCAAACACAGTGTTGTCGATATGACTCTCCACATTGTGAGCACCCAAGTCTCTTTTTTTCCCTGGTAATTGCTGATTCTTAACACAGTGAGCAGTGACTACTGATAAGACATGAGTCTTCACATACTGGTCTGGTTTCTTCCTATGAACCTTGCAGGAGTGCATCTCATTTTCAATTACTTCTGAAACATGAGATTTTAGTCACATACTATTCAAATGGCACCTTAACCGTGATGTTTTCTTGACAAAATCTTGCCATTTCTAGGTTTTATTGATGCATTTCCTTAGATTTGAACTTTCCTCCCATTAGAGCATGGGAGAAAGGAATAGAAGAAATCAAGACATGGGGTGAAGAATTTGAATATAACTAAAAATATCATGCTAAGATTTAACTAAAATTGAGTTCTTATTACATAAATTTCTATTCTTCAGCTGAAATTTAAAGTCCAGATGGTCTACAATAGGTTGTAAAATTGATGACAAAGGTAATTCTGCCACTGCCGGAGGTACCACGTTCTATGTAGACTCCATTGGTGCTTTTCCTTACTCTTCAAATATGGAAATGGATATTTATCTTTCTTCTTCTTCATCTGATGATTCATCTAGATGAGCTCATGAGACACCTCTCTTCATTTCCCTTGCTCGGTCTTGCACGATCACGGTCCTTCCACTCTAGAGTTACATAACATTTGTATTGACTAACGAAAGGATCTCATATTAAGATCTAGACGAGTCTGTAATATACATGACCACCATGTTTTTGAAGTTGAGTGTTCAAGCTATTGGAATTAGCTTGAACTTGAGTGGGAATGGTTGTAGCATGTGCAATCTGTTCCTCTCTCCACGAGATAAGCGATTGACGTCCACCCGTAGATCATGAATTTCGCTCATGTAAGATCGGAACTCCTTGAGAATATGTTGCTGAATGTCCACGGGTCCTATCAGAGGGTGATACGATTGAGAAGAGTGTTATAAAGATTGGCCATGAGGGGCATGGTACTGTTGATGTCTCTGCTGCTGGGGTGATGAACCACCTTTTTGAGTTGACAATGCTAGTATTGACATATCCTTGTTGTCTTCTGAGTCCACCTTTCGAGTCTATGGTCATATCCTAAAGACCTTTCTTAATTATAAACCGATGATCGTTGATGTTGCCCTATTCATTTTGTATGAGACGTGTTCTTTGATTCTCATCTTCTACATCTCATACATGATTTACACTTCCGTTTCGTCTCCTTGTATATCAATGTCGTCTATATCATTCATTCATTCATTCATTCCTTCATTTTGTTTAACACCCCATCTCTCTCTCTTATAATTTTCTATACTTAGAATGCACTTATCCTAAGTATGGGAGGGGGTGTTAGACTCATGTTGTTCACATATTTTTTTGATCTATTACCTCTGTTTTACTGCCTATACTTAGGGAAATCTTAACCTAAGTATAGGGGAGGTATTGCCTATTTTTCTTTTCTTTGATTCTTCTTTCGCTTGTCCCCCAATTGTTGATATTCTTTATATACTTAGGGATCTTTTACCCTAAGTGTAGAGGGGGCCAAAACGAGTTGCTGATTTCGTACATTCTATTCCCACTCTTGTACCATCTTCAATACCTAGTATCACTTGACCCTAAGTATATGGGCGATCACTGACTTCAATTCATTTTATTCTTTCATTCTTTTGAGTTGTTGTAGTATAGGATTCTTTTCACTTCTCTATACTCAATGAGTTATGTCTTCCTTCTGAAGGATATGGTATTATCCTCAAGCACATCACGGAACCGTGATCCTCATATCGGATACGACGAAGAACGACTAGTCATACTAGTTGTTCGGTGCAACAGAATTTAAAATTTTTTCATTCGATGAAACCACATGATCCAAGAACCATTCTCAGATCGTTTCATCTATAACCACAACAAGTATAATGCAATACCTCTTGAAGCGTGGTTGATCGAGTATCAAAGAGAAGAGACCTCCTGTCTCAAGTCCGATCGTCGGCGAGACCGCCTGCGAGAGCGGGGATGAACCGCGTTGTCCTCACAATCTAAGAAGTTGATCCAAGCGTAGTTGCTCCTGATCTCGTCGTACGAGATCGAATGTCTCCTTCGTGAGTGTAGCACTCCAAGAAGACGGAGAACCGAAGAACGTCGTAGCGGCGGCGCGGTGGCGAAAGCGTCGACGATTCTCTCCTCTAGGGTTTGGTGGTCGGCCACCAATTAGAGGGAGAGAGGGTAGACGTGCATGAAGAAAGAGGAAGAGAGAGCTCCAATAATGCATGTAAAGAGAGTGCATGGTATGCCTCTCTATTTATAGGGTTTTGGGATCCATGGATCTCAATCAATGTGACATATAAAATCAATGGATGAGATTGATTTATGTCAATCCAATGGTCAAGATTGTTGTTGGTAAAACCAACAAATTTAGGTCAAAATATATTTGACAAAATCAAATATAAATTATTCCTAAATCAAGCCAATAAATAAGGAGAGAATGTACATGGAGATTTCATCTCCATGCACATTCCATGTGGACCACACATTCCTATTAGGAATGGTGTGCTGCCCATACCTTCCATGGAGAGAGCAATCTCATGGAAATCCTTGAGATTGCATATCTCCTTGAAAATCTCCTTTATCTATTTCCAACAACTTTTGTTGTCTTTTATTCTTCAAAAATAATTCACAATTATATTTGAGAATATTGCAATCTTGCCATGGAAAAATTGTGAATCATATTCACAACCCAAAACAACATATAATTTACATTGTCAATTAATTACACAATGTGTATCCAATACACATAATAATTAATCAACACATATGAATTATAATTATCTCTCTCTAATACATTATAAATCACATTTATAATATATTATGAATAATTGGATATTTCTATCTACATTATTCTTATCCACATTAATTAAATCACATTTAATTATATTGGATAATTTCTTCATACATCAAGATGATTAAATCTCATTTAATCATGATTTCTTCAATGCTTAGATCTTATGGAATTATTCTTGAACCCTTCAAGAATAATGCAATCTCTCCGCAGATACTTGGAGATAAGGTCAGGGTGATTGCAATGTTCCACGTATATTGACATGGATTTTGAGATCATATCTCAAATCCAGATCGCGGGCCTCCCATAGATGCTTGATTAAATCAAGACCGTAAATCTAATCTTCTCATTGTATCTGAATCACATCCAGATCAATGTCCAACACTTGGGCCAAGACCAGATCACTTCTCTACTGAGAGGAGTCACTAAAATCTAGACCCGTTTCATCACTCCGTAGGAATGGAAGCGTCATGGTTATACAATCGTTTATGATCAAATCACCCTCAGGTATTTCCAATACCTGTACATCCTGCATACTGGAAGACCCAGAACAAACCCGAAGTATTAGATCAACTTTACACTGTCCACTTCATGGTTTTATCAGTAAGTTTCTCATTCGATCATTGGGAGTCGGTATCAATCATATACTTTCCAAAAGCATATATCATACCTAGGTCTTGATCATATACTTTCCAAAAGTATATATATCAAACCTACAAATTCAGTCAGGCTTCCAAAGTGAGATGACCATGCGCATGGAATTTGATTCTTCCCAATATCTCACGAGTGAGCTCATGTCTTCCGGTTCAGTAACTGAACCTATATGGTCCCTTTGAGAGATCGTATTACTCATATGCCCTTATATGCACACCAGCGCGCCGGTGTATAGACCTTGGTTAGATCATCAACCTATTGGCCTGCCAAATGTACATACTCAGACATATAGTAACACATCTGTCTCCGGTCAGAGGATGCGTGCCTATATCATGACAGCATACGATATAGGACTTTGGTTATCTCGATCTCGTTAAGTCAATTCTTTGACCTAACTAATCTGACACCTCCGAATCTCTATTCCTATGCAGAGGACCTGCATCAAGAGGTCGGTTAGATATCAGCCTTCAGAGATAAGGATTGCCATCTCCTACTCAGGCTGGAGATCATATCTTAACAATCATTTGACGGTGCTTGATGAGTCCTCAATCTAACCCTTTAGATATTCATCCAAGCATCATCCTCTATGATTCAATAGTTGAATCAACAGTTGTATGATTATTAAGATGGCCATGGTACATAACTCTAATTATACTAAGGGACCTATTATGCAAATTAATTATTCTTCATTTCAGATCATGGAATGATATTTGCAATAAAATTTATTGCATAATGGCTCGCCGTGGGCTCGCATTTCCAACAATCTCCCACTAGCCCAAAGAACCATTAATGGGCTAATCATTTAAACCCGCACTCATGTGACAATCATAGGCTATTTAGAAAATAGCTAGGTAAGCTGATCAGTCACTCTGTTCCCGCGAGACTACGCCAAGTCCTTTTATGGCACTTGCATATCCCCAGTAACAGTGCTCGCAACTAGTGCGAATGTTGCATCTTATGCAACTAATACTCAATCTAGTTAAAAAAATATAGTGTCCTTGACACTACGGCTTGACAATTATCATAACCAATATTTCCCATAATCCTTATCAGAATAACCTTATTCCTGGAGATCTCTATCTCCTAAGGTATCTACAGTTAAGACCTTTTAGATCTCTATCTATAAAGTCTTAAGCTTTTGAAGATAAGACTTTGAGATCACTATCTCAAAAATCTTGTCATCTATGAAGATTTTGCATTTACTGCAACCAAGTGTTTTATTTCCATAGTAGGATTAGCAATACTTTGCTACTCCCACTGCATGGCAGCCATCTAGCTTTTGTACACATCTGGCACACACCCGGCTCTCAGAACTGATGCCCAAGGGCAAGTAGTTCTAGCATTCACTTCCTCAACTCTTTGAGGTTCTATCCCTTTAGATAGGTCAGTACCATATCTTAAGGGATGGAATATCTTAAGGGATGGAAGCCTTTCTTGGAATTTCTAAGAATAGAATATGTCCAAGGTGTACTACAAATGTGACAGTCCCATTATCCTCTTCTCTTTGCTTCTGAACAACTTCAGAACTAAGGTCTAAGAGGTATATTTGAAATCATATTTCAAGATATGGAATAGCCAGTCTATAAAAACACTTATCATTATCCTTATATCATTTTAAATGATTAGGATATCATCTACATTTAGCACGATGAACACAAAGGCACTCCCACTAAGCTTCACATGGCTCATCAAGATTTAATCTGAAATCATAACAATTATAATTCCATCAAATCTTATGGTCCAACTTCAAGAAGCTTATTTGAGTCCATAGATGGATTCCCTAGCTTGCAAACCTTGCTTTCTTTAACCATGAAGCCCTGGGGCTACTTCATGTGAATATCCTCAGAGAGGTATTCATAGAGGAATGCAATATTGACTTACATCTTGAAGATGCAATAGTCAAGTTGTGTAGCTAAGGTTAGCAATATTCTGATGGTTTTAAGCATGGTCACCGAAGAGCAAGTCTCATCATAAGCAATGTCTTCTCTTCCAGTGTGTAGCTCATGGCTACGAACTGTGCTTTGAAGATCTCTACCTTCCCATCAGGTTCCCTTTCTCTTGAAGATCCATTTACACCTTTACAGGTCTTACCCATATAGGTATCCAATACCATCCTTTATTTTCCTAATGAAGCAACACTTTCAAGTGCTAGATTCCAACATACATGGAACCTTATTAAGGATATACATTGTAGTCTCTACTACACATATATACTTGGAAACTAAGGGATAATTATGCTAAAATTCATCATTGATAAGATCATGTCACATATGATCCAATTGTATCTCCCTATAACTCTATTGAGTTATGGTATGTTAGGAGGATTGAGATAGAATGATATTCATATCTCCATAAGGTATTCTTTGAATTTATCTAGCAGGTACTTGCTACCTAGATTAGATCAAATTCATTTTAAATTCCTTTAAACTTTGGTTCTAAACCAAAAATAATGAAATCTTTGAACTTTTCAAAGGTTTCTAAGTGAAGAGAAGAAATCTCATATCATACATAATCATCAACAGATATCACATATCCATAATATTTACTATGATATAGATGATATGCATACATCAATATGTATGAGATCCTGAATACCTTGACATCTTACACCTTTCCCAAGGAAGGGTGTATTGGACATTTTTACTTTTGAATACAATATTCATAAGTATGTAAGTTTTGAAATTTTAGACATTCTAAAGTTTCATCTCTTACTAGTCTATTGATCAAATCAATAGACAAATGTCCAAGGCTTGATGCTCGATCATTGTCTAATGATCTTCATCCTCCTATTGATATTGAGGTTTAATTTCAGTATTTAGAAATGTTAATGAACCATTCATTAATTTTCTAATTTAGTGGAGTCCACTAGATTTTAGATTACTTTCTGAAATATCTTCATCATAACTCTTTATGATAGGTCCATTCCAGAATTCATGTTTATTTCCAACATTTAGAAACAAACAATGAGTGTATTCTAATGTCTAGGTCATAGAGACATTATCAAAGACTAAGGGCTCTCCCACTGAAATTATGAAGTCTAGTGACCCAATGGAAATTGTTGCAACAATTGCATCAATATCCATCTGGATAACTATAAACCTTAATATCAAAATTTTCCAGTCTTCTAAAACATATGCAACCCATTGCAAGTGTTATTAGAAGATTGAGATATAATTATTAGACTTTATCTTATTCAATAAGTAAGTCAATATCAATGATGTATGATTATTCTGATGCTCCATCCGTGGCCTTTCTTAAGGATTCTAGACAGACTTGATAGTCATACTATCAACACATCAATTTATTGCAGTGTTGGCATTCATCCAACTCTTTGGATGTCATATGGAAGTCACAGAGGTACAGTCAATTCTTTGACTACACTTCTTACTTGGGTCCAACCCATGCTTCCACTGCGCCCCCTTTATCTATGAGCAACCATTGCTTAAGACTAAGGATCTCTTACGTTAAATTCAAAAGAATTCAATGTAATATCATTTCGACATTTATACATGCTTCATTAAATTCATACAATATGAATATTATGAAGCTTCATGAATGACTAGATTATAGATAGTAGAATGATGACATTCATGATCTACATCCATCTAAACTCTTAAAACATAGGTTCGGGTAGGTACTCAAACAATTTTGAATACATCATCTCTTATAGAGCCACCATTCTGCATGATGCAGTGAACCATCTCATTAATGATAAATGTCAAGAGCACATATGTATGCCAGAATATCTTCATTAATTTTATAAGGGTTATTTAACAATTGCAATCATCATCGACATGTCACTTCCAAAGTACATCCGATGAGAGATCAAGACTATAGAGACATACAAACCCTAGGGTTGTAGTCCTATTATCTATTTAATTGTCATTCCTCAATATTATGAGGAAACTAGCACATTGCAACCACATACATTATGTGTCCAACTGCAAGTACAATATGCAGATCATGAGTCCAATCCATGATATTCTACTGATTATTATTGAGTATAACATTGAGTGGGTTTAATGAAGAATTATATGAAATAAGAAATTTGCATAAATTTATATATAAATATATATATACACATTTTACTTTGATTTAGGAATTTTTATATCAAAGTTGTCTTGCCTTGTCAACACTGAAAGTTCATTCCCTTAATCACTTTCAATGTAAGAGATATACTTACCATTATATCTCAGCAAGATCTGGGATCTCCTTCCTTATCTTTGTTACATCCCAATAATATGAGAATCTGCAACTCGGATAAAAATAAGCACGAACACATTCTGCCTTGCAAGTCCAACTTGCATTTCCCAATTCGGTCTTTAACACCCGGGCCCACCACCCCTAAGGCGATGTTGACCCGTCGTTAATTGAACCAACCGTCAACAGGAATAGTACTCGCTATACCCAATCCAATATCGCCCCAATAATATGAGGATCCGATATTTGGGTCACTACGTATACGACCTTACTCTTTCGAGAAGCAAAGAGCCCGATCCAGATGCACTTGCATATAGGAGCTGTCACTTCGGACATGCGTCTCCTACACACAATCCCTGGCGACGGAACCCTTCGCCTTTATGGGAGACCATGGATGTCACTTATGTGATCCTCCATATCATATTCAAATTCTAATTAATCACTATGAATCATATTCATTATGATTAATTCTTCCAAGGGAAATAACATCTCTATTCATAATAGAGTGTATTAATTTTAATTGAATTCCAATCAATTTAATCATATTAAATTAATGATCCAATTAATATCCAACAAACATTTTATGGTTACTTGAATTATGGTATTATCTCAAATACGTATTATTTCGAATTTTAATAATTAGAAATACATCATGATTTCTTAAGCATTGTACTAACCCTACCCGCTGTCATGGCTAGTACCGACGAGAGTGGGACGGACCACATACGTTGCAACCCGCAACCCCAATGCTCTCTGACTAGACACCATATCCACCCCGGGAAAGGATAATGCAAAATAAATCACTTTGTACTTGAGATGATCATCGGTTCTTCAACCGAAATTATACCATATAATAATAATCAAAACAATTTTTGATTAATATTAGAATGAGATTTGCTAAACAAATCCCAAGTCCTATTCAAGCAACATGTTTGTTGGAATGTTGATCATGTAGATCATGTAACCAATTAGTGATCTAGATCACATCTAATCAATTATTGGTTAAGGTAATGTAATTTAAGGAATAATTATCATCAAATATTTCACAAATATTTATGCACAATTATTTTAGGAAATTAAACAATTTAATTTCACTAATTGATTAAATGACAATCACCATTCAAGCATCAAGTTTGATGATTGTGTTTCCAATTTAGATTTAGATCAAATCTAATCAATTAATTGGTTGAGGCAAAGTCAGTTATGCAAATAATCATCTTCCAATATTTCACAAATATTTTTCATGATTATTTCACGAAATTAACAATTAATTTCACTAATTGACAATCACTTGGTTCTAGATTAGGACTGTAATTTCAGTAGTGACCCCTACTTACTAAAATTAGCATATCTCAATCATATTAAATCCAAATTAGACAAAATCAATTTTCATAGATTTCTAATTTGATTTAGGACAGAACCCAAATGATGTTACACGCATTTCGAGGCAAGTCTAAACAGTAATTAACATTTTAATCACGTTCAGATCTACAGTTCCCGCAACAGTGCATACACGTTCATTAAAACAACCATATCTAGAGCATACGAAATCCGATTTACGCAAACTCAGATCCTATGGTTTCCTTATTTAATGGGGAACAAAATAGAAGTAAATAATTCGTTCTTAAACAATTTAAACATGGCCAAAAACATTTACTAAACATATCTGCGAAATCAAATGCGACAAAAACTTTCTCGACCTTAACGATCCCAAGTCGTCCTCGGTTTGCGAATCATATTAGAAACCGTCAACCTGTATCTGATACCACTTGAATGATATGGTATTATCCTCAAGCGCATCACGGAAGCGTGATCGTCATATCGGATACGACGAAGAACGACTAGTCATACTAGTTGTTCGGTGCAGCAGAATTTAAACTTTTTTCATTCAATGAAACCACATGATCCGAGAACCATTCTCAGATCGTTTCATCTATAACCACAACAAGTATAATGCAATACCTCTTGAAGTGTGGTTGATAGAGTCTCTAAGAGAAGAGACCTCCTATCTAAAGTCCGATCGTCGGCGAGACCGTTTGCGAGCGCGGGGATGAACCGCGTTGTCCTCGCAATCCAAGAAGTTGATCCAAGCGTAGTTGCTCCTGATCTCGTCGCACGAGATCGAACATCTCCTTCGTGAGTGCAGCACTCCAAGAAGATGGAGAATCGAAGAACGTCGAAGCGGCGGCGCGGTGGCGAAAGCGTCGACGATTCTCTCCTCTAGGCTTTGGTGGTCGGTCACCAATTAGAGGGAGAGAGGGTAGACGTGTATGAAGAAAGAGGAAGAGAGAGAGAGCTCCAATAATGCATGTAAAGAGAGTGCATGATATGCCTCTCTATTTATAGGGTTTTGGGATCCATGGATCTCAATCCATGTGATATATAAAATCAATGGATGAGATTGATTTATGTCAATACAATGGTCAAGATTGTTGTTGGTAAAGCCAACAAATTTAGGTCAAAATATATTTGACAAAATAAAATATAAATTATTCCTAAATCAAGCCAATAAATAAGGAGAGAATGTACATGGAGATTTCATCTCCATGCACATTCCATGTGGACGGCCACACATTCCTATTAGGAATGGTGTGCCGCCCATACCTTCCATGGAGAGAGCAATCTCATGGAAATCCATGAGATTGCATATCTCCTTGAAAATCTCCTTTATCTATTTCCAACAACTTTTGTTGGCTTTTATTCTTCAAAAATAATTCACAATTATATTTGAGAATATTGCAATCTTGCCATGGAAAAATTGTGAATCATATTCACAACCCAAAACAACATGTAATTTACATTGTCAATTAATTACACAATGTGTAACCAATACACATAATAATTAATCAACACATATAAATTATAATTGGCTCTCTCTAATACATTATAAATCACATTTATAATATATTATGAATAATTGGATATTTCTATTCACATTAATTAATTCACTTTAATTATATTGGATAATTTCTTCATACATCAAGATGATTAAATCTCATTTAATCATGATTTCTTCAATGCTTAGATCTTTTGGAATTATTCTTGAACCCTTCAAGAATAATGCAATCTCTCCGCAGATACTTGGAGATAAGGACATGGCGATTGTAATGTTCCACGTATAGTGACATGGATATTGAGATCACATCTCAAATCCAGATCACGGGCCTCCTATAGATGCTTGATTAAATCAAGACCGTAAACCTAATCTTCTCATTGTATCTGAATCACATTCAGATCAATGTCCAACACTTGGACCAAGATCAGATCACTTCTTTACTGAGAGGAGTCACTAAAATCCAGACCCGTTTCATCACTCCCTAGGAATGGAAGCGTCATGGTTATACAATCATTTATGATCAAATCACCCTCAGGTATTCCCAATACCTGTACATCCTGCATACTGGAAGACCCAGACAAAACCCGAAGTATTAGATCAACTTTACACTGTCTACTTCATGGTTTTATCAGTAAGTTTCTCATTCGATCATTGGGAGTCGGTATCGATCATATACTTTCCAAAAGCATATATCATACCTAGTTCTTGATCATATACTTTCCAAAAGTATATATCAAACCTACAAATTCAATCAAGCTTCCATAGCGAGACGACCATGCACATGGAATTTGATTCTTCCCAATATCTCATGAGTGAGCTCATGTCTTCCGGTTCTATGATCCCTTTGAGAGATCGTATTTACTCTTATGCCCTTATATGCACACCAGCACGTCGGTGTATAGACCTTGGTTAGATCATCAACCTATTGGTCTGCCAAATGTACATACTCAGACATATAGTAACACATCTGTCTCCGGTCAGAGGATGCGTGCCTATATCATGACAGCATACGATATAGGACTTTGGTTATCTCGATCTCGTTAAGTCAATTCTTTGACCTAACTAATCTGACACCTCCGAATCTCTATTCCTATGCAGAGGACCTGCATCAAGAGGTCGGTCAGATATCATCCTTCAGAGATAAGGATTGCCATCTCCTACTCAGGCTGGAGATCATATCTTAACAATCATTTGACGGTGCTTGATGAGTCCTCAATCTAACCCTTTAGATATTCATCCAAGCATCAGCCTCTATGATTCAATAGTTGAATCAACAGCTGTATGATTATTAAGATGGCCATGGTACATAACCCTAATTGTACTAAGGGACCTATTATGCAAATTAATTATTCTTCATTTCAGATCAGGGAATGATATTTGCAATAACATTTATTGCATAATGGCTCACCGTGGGCTCGCATTTCCAACACCTTCATCGCTCTTTGATCACTTTGAAGACATCGTTCTGGCTATGTATACAAGGTGTCATATATATGTATGTATGTATATTGTATATATACTTTATCCATAGCTTGTACCTTGTGTGCTTTAATATCATGGCTAGTATCTATAAATTTGGAATAAATTTGTTTTGAAAAATGTTTTAAAATTATTCGTAAAATTTGTAAAATATTTGTAAAAATATTTGTAAAATTATTTCATACAAATTTTACAAAAAATGTTTGTTTAAATGCTTCGATTGTATAATGTTTGTATATTTTTTGTATCAAAATTATGTATATAATACAAAATTTTTGAAAAATTTATGAAAATAAAATGTTTGCAAAAACTATTTGTAAAATTGTTTGTATATATTTGTAACAATAGTTTTGAAATCTTTTTTGAAAAATGATTGAAAAAGTTTGCAAAATGTTTTGAAAATTTTTTCTCACATGGGAAATAATTTATGGGGTATAAAAAATAATTACTTGTGTTTACACATACATTAAAAACCATAATCCACCCTAGATTCTTTGTATAAAAACTTCCTTAATAAAACCAGATTGGGACTTTGTAAATAAAATCCATTTATAAGATCTGTGCATAAATTATGTAAATCAAATTATTTTGTAAATACTTACATATTTGTAAAATCTATTCTTTCTCTTATTTTTCAAAATAATGTGAAAACTTGAAAATTTTAAAATTCCATAAAAACTTGCATATCTTGAAAAATTCCCACAAAACGAGTTTTTGTAAATACTTGCATGTGCATTCTTCAGAATCACTGTTGATGTTTAAACTTTTCGGGAATAAAATTGAAGAATGGAGCATAATTAAGACCTTAATCCACTTAACTACTAAGGAACCTTATAGGATTCAGGGTTAAGAGTTTTCTAGTGACTTAGTTCTTTGAGTTAACTAGGCTATGTTCACATGTCATCTTGATTGGCCTATGTAGAATACTTAACAACGCATGAATGACTCTCATGGACAATGGATTTACTTGGATACACACTTTGCATGTATATCAACACATATGAGGTGGTGAGGAGGCAGAATCATTCGGCTCGGAGTAGCATACGGGTGTTGAACAATTAGTAGAAACACTCATCCTCATCTAGGGAGGGATGTACACCTCAACCTGATCTAGTAGCATTGAGTTATAAAAACAAGATGCTGTGGGTTGCAATAAAGCTTCAAAAAAGGGATACTCTACTGGCTCAAGAAGAAAAACTCCTTATGTACATGCTACACCTTGTAGATATGTTGTATAGATGACACAAAAAATATAAAAACTCCAAAAAAGTAGACGTGCCTGATTGAAAATAAAATGCCCGCCGGAGTGTATATAGTTGAATAAGCAAAGCTTATGTGATACAGTGTCTCATCTGATGGTAGCTTGCAGCTGGAGACTTAGTTACACTAGTAAAGCTCCACGGGATACATGGCTACCCTGGTCACAGTCCATTATCTTCATTCCCCCTCTTCTTGAGCTGGTTGTCCTTGAACTTAGAAGGGAATACCTCGTCCTTGAGGAAAGAGTTGCTAGATCATGGGCTTAGAGTTACCTTATTAAGGGAGGTTGTTTCTTTACTACTTTTGAGGTTGGTAGCTACATATCACTTATATAGTACAAGTAGAGATTCATAGTAATTAGAATTTGTGTATATGGACTTATTCTGACTAGGTTACCATAGAAGAATGGAACTTGAATGATGTCGAGTTTTAAACCTGTTTTGACTCGTTTACGGCAAGCCATGCCACTTACATGTTGAGATTAAGCACAAGTCACCTTGGGCAGGCATAGAGATATTATTGGATCCTGAGAGTATAGGAGATTAGAGGAGGGTAGAGTTGATACATTTGGAGGACCTTACAGATACAACATTTTCATGTAGCCTACAGTATAAGGACCGAGTGAAGATATGGCATGATTCACACTTCATCCATAAGCAGTTTGAGCCTAATTAGAGAGTGGCTATTTGATGCTAGACTGATATTATTTATATGGAAATTATAGAGCAAATGGAAGGAACCATACTTGGTCTGAAAGGTGCATGTCAATGACAATATTGACATATCCGAGTTATGTTTTGAGTCAACCTTTCGAGTCAACGGTCAATGCCTAAAGCCATTTCTTGATCATGATCCTATGATCGTTGATGTTGCCTCCATTCATTTTGTATGAGATGTGTTCTTTAATCCTCGTCTTCTACGTCTCATACTTTATTTACACTTCCGTTCCGTCTCCTTGTATATCCATGTTGTCTATATCATTCATTCTATCTTTATTTTTGTTTAACACCCCATCTCCCTCTCTCTCTTTAATGATTTTGGTATACTTAGGATGCACTTTATCCTAAGTATGGGGGGTGTTAGATTCATGTTGTTCATATATTTGTTTTATGTGTTACCTCTGTTTTGCTAGCAATACTTAGGGGCATCTTACCCTAAGTATAGGGCAGCTAATATCTATTTTTCCTTTCTTTTATTCTTCTCTCGCTTGTCCCCCAGTTGTTGATATTCTTTCTATACTTAGGAATCTTTTACCCTAAGTATAGGAGGGACAAGACGAGTCGTTGATTTCGTACATTCTATTCCTCGATTTTCCCCCTCTTGTACAATCTTCTATACTTAGGATTACTTGACCCTAAGTATGGTGGGGACCACTGATGAATCTCCATTTCATCACCTTTATTCTATCATTTTGGCCTTAAAAACCCCAGCAAATGCATGTAAATAGCATCAAATTGGATATAATAGCATTCAATATTTATTGTATTTATTGTACATAAAATAAGGTTTTTAATGCCAAAATTATAGAATAAAGGGAAGAAAAGAAAAAGGAATAAAATATTGCAAATATTTTATGACCCTAACCCCGAGACCAAGTCCAGAATGGAATTGGTCGACAAGGAATAAAGTAGGGGGAGATAAGGGCCAATTATACAATAAATACCTCATTTATTCATGCATTTTTGACACCTATTTTGTACATAATTATTTATTCATCAAATAAAGAAACTTTGAACATAAAAGTTGTAGATAATGATGTAAATAAAAATACAAAATTGAGGTTGTGCAAAAATAATACACAGTGTACATTTTATACACAAAATAAAAAGCCAAAATCTCAACTTCACAGACCCATATCTTGCAAATAAAAACTCCAAATCACCCAAACTCACCTTTAAATGTATATAACATTTCAAGAACTATTTAATAAAATTGGTTTCATAATTTTTGGAGCCCATCTGTGAAAGTTAGGTTTTTGACCCTCATTGTATATAGTACTGATTAAAACATTCCATTTAATCATTATTCATTATTTTAGCAAATTGTATTTTTTGAATTTTGTAAATAATGTATATAATACATGTACATATTAAAACTAAAAGAAAACTAAAAAGAATTTGTAAAATAAAATAAGCTATATAGACAAAATACCTATGTGAAGTATGTACATAAATAAAAGAGGAAAAACATTCTTTAATTGTTTTATTCTTTTATATTTTTTCTAATAATGTATATATCATATATAACTTATTAAAAATATAAACCCAAAATAAAAACAAATAAAATTCATTAAACGAATAACATGTATATAATACATAGGTAAAATACTTATAAGTATACCTACATATACATAAACACATTTATTTAAAAATGTAAATAAACTCATAAAAAGTAAAAAAAATATATATATTTATACTCATAAAAATAAATCATAAATTTATAAAATAAGACAATAAGACAATAAAATAAAATAAAAAAGTGAAAAATAGAATACACAAGAATACATGTAAATACATACATATACACATTATTAAAATAAATCCGTAATAAAACACTTCAAAAAAATAAATAAAAATCGTAAATAATACTACATTAATTAATGAGCAATTTTTATTTTATAAATAAATTCTAATTAATTCATTTATTATGTTAAATAATTAGGTCAAGTTTGGTCTGACGTGGGCCAATCAGAGGCCAGGGAGTGTTGACCTCCGGTCAACTCCCCCCTGCGCCTCTGACTCTCGTCAGACCTGTCGCATCCCCGTTCTTCCGCCTTTTTTCCCGCTCGACCTATCGCTCCATCACCAACAGTCTCTTCACAGAATTTTCTCCCAAACGAATCATGATCCTCGCCGTCTACTTAGATCCCTTGTACATACCACCGGTTCTTTGATTTTGGCTAGTCAATAAAGGTCTCCAGGGATGTCTATAAATAAGGTCTTCTTCCTCCTTGGCAGAATTTGGCCAATTTTATCCCTCTCTATGAGCTCGAATCAGCTCCTGGTGCAGCCCTCGTGACAGGAGGCGCTTCCCAGCACCTCGGTTCGGTCCATGGAGGAGGAAGATTTTGTCGCGGCGGCGCTCCGGCGGCCACCCTGCTCCCTGGAGGCCCCCAGGTATAAGAGCTGCGCTTTTACTTATTTTAGTTAGGATTTTATTTCAGCATTTCATTTCTGTCTTTAGATTAATCATTAGCACTTAGTTGTAACGTAGAATGGCCGATTCGTAGTTCGCCGGAGCTACGCTCCGGCTAACTGTTCACTGTAACCCCGACGTTTTCCGACCACCCTTTCACTGTCATTTCGTTCCCCTACGCCTTCTCCACCTCCCAGCCACCCTGTCCAACCAGATTCGAACTTGGATCCGCGAATCGGTGCTCCTCTCCTCCGCATCATCGGAGCACACCCATTTTTGCGCTAACAGCTTCATTCTTGGGCCGAGGAGCATCGCCTCGAGCCGAGATTTCTTCCTGAGCAGGTTAGGTGCGTTGGACAGCACCAGGAGCCGATTCACATGCGAGCGGAGGTACCTGGAGCACCTTGCCTTCTCCGACCTCGCAAGGGCGCTCCAGTGACCCTCTGACTGATCCAAGTCCTCCAGCAAATAGAAGACTCTTCCAGGAAGCCTTTGGGACCCCTTGGAGCAGCAAAGGCCGGTGGAGCAGCGAGTTCTCACCGGAGGAAGCTCTCCCAGGCGAGCGTTCTTCCCCGTTCTTCCAGCAGTCGTCTCTACCGTTGGATGAAGGGCAGGTCCCTGGTCAAACCATAGCCGTCCGATGAAGCGAGCAACCACTGTAGATCTCAGCCAGGAGATCTAATCCTAGCGCTTCATCGGCGAACCGTCATCGAGCGAGGAGGTGGCGACGCGTGGCAAGTGAATCAATCCAAGCCGTTCGCCCGCGCGCACTTTGGGGGTAATTTTCGCTTATACCCCCACTTTTTGTTGTATTTAATATCTGATTCTGTAAATAAATTTTCACGTTATAAAATAAATTGTAAATTTTGCGAAAGGACCCCTATACTTATCTAAATTGCGTTTAGGTCTTTCTGTGCCTCACGTGCAGTCCCACATGAGGCACGTGAATTTTGCATTGTAAACCCTGGCATTTTTGTTTATTGTAAAATAATCTTCAAAGTTTAAATAAATGTTTATTCCAGTAGGTATTTTTGCACGGATGCCCCTGAGACTTATTTTAATTGCAAAAATGCCCCTGCCAGGCTGTTTTATTATTATGTCTTTTATCTATTTATTAAAAATAGCTATGAGGCTTCTAAAAATCCAGAAAAATTAGGATAGATGTTTCATGTGATCTTCTTGCACGCCCATTTTTTATTTCACAATTTTAGAATTTTTCCTAATTATTAAAAAATGAAAAAGAAGCCCTTTTTGCAATGTTTAAATTAGAAAATACAAAAAAATTAGAAAATGTTTTTGAAAAATTACAAAAATGTTATATATGGTATATATATATTGAGTCCAGAAATTGAAAAACCCAAAAAAATAGAAAAAGAAAATATAAAAATTTCAAGAAGCTCCAAAATCCCAAAAAAATATAAAAACTCTAGAAAAATACCAAAAATATGTTTTCTTATTTTATAGTTATCTATATATATTATTATTTATGTATTAAAATTAATTTGGGTTAATTTTGACACTTATTATATAATTTTAAAATCCAAATTAATTTCGGCCTATTTAATTAGTCCCATATTCCGGACATTTTTGGAATTAAAAATACATAAAAATTAGCAAAATCCCAGAAAAATAAAATAAAAATTATTAAAACAAAAAATTCCAAAAATATATATAAAATGTAAAACCCACAGAAACAATAAATAAATGGACATGAACAATGGATTGAATACATGATACACCACATACATTCCCTTCGCCTCCCAGTGTTCGTCCTCTACCTGTACTTACACTTATACACATTTGCATGTAGAGTTATAATAAATTTTAACTCCACATTTTTGGATATTCATTGCATATATTTCTTGTGGGTTAATTGTTGATTGATTTGAGGATTATTGAGCGGTCACCGCATCAACTATTGATCCGCCTTGTGGATTAATACGACCCTTAATTTTCTTCGATCATCAATCACCGACTTTGATTCGTTTTATTCTTTATTCTTTTGAGTCGTTGTTGTATAGTATTCTTTTCACTTCTCTATACTCAAGATGAGTTATATCTTCCTTTATCCCTCTTTGATCAATCTGAGGACATTGTTCGAGCTAAGTATAGGAGGGTGTTGTATATATTGTATATATACTTTAGCCATAACTTGTACCTTGTGTGTATTAATAACATAGCTAGTGTCTACAAAATTGGAACAATTTTTTTTGAAAAAGTTTTCAAAAATGTCTGTAATTTTTTTATAACATGATTGTAAAAACTTTGTAAAATTAATTTTTGTATAAATTTTGTAAAAATGTTTGTAAAAATAATTTATTTGAAAAATGTTTGTAAAATATTATTGTATTCGAATTATGTTTATAGTATAGAATTTTCAAAAATTGTGTGAAAAAATGTTTACAAAAATAGTTTGTGAAATTGTTTGTAAATATTTATAGAGTAGTTTTGAAAACCTTTTTTAAAATTATTTGAAAAAGTTTGCATAATGTTTTGAAATTTTTGTCTCTCTCCAGGGATTGAGCGTATGGAGTGCAGCCAAGTGGTAGGGCCTCGGCTTTTGGTACCGACATGCAAAGGTTCAAATCCTTTTACTTGCTTTGTAACATAGTTCCCATGGGATCATTCTTGGAAAGGATTTCTCCCCCCTCGATGCACCTCTAACATGACTTGGACTCGTAGAGGAAAATGTTAAATAAACCCGAAAAAAGTCACATGAGAAATAATTTACCCCAAATTCCATGTAATAAAACTTCCTTAGTAAAGTCAGATCGAGATCTTGTAAATAAAATCCATTTGTAAGATATGTACATAAATTGTGTAAATTAAATTCCTATGTAAATATGCACACATTTGTAAAAATCTATTATTTCTCTTATTTTCAAAATTATCTAGAAACTTGAAAAATTAAAAATTCCATAAAAACTTGCATATCTTGAAAATTCCCACAAAAAGAGTTTTTGTAAATACTTGCACGTGCATTCTTCAGAATCATTGTTGATATTTAAACTAGTCTACAAATTGAAGATGGAGCTCGGTTGAGACCTTAATCCACTTAACTGTAGATATAAGATTTGAAGTTATGATTTTTCAGGTCCATAGCGACTTAATTCTTTGAGTTCACTAGGCTTTGTTCACATGTTATCTTGATTGGCCTAAGTAGAACACTTAACAATGCACACATGACTCTCATGGATAATGGCTGGACTTGGACATGCACCTTGCTCGTAGCTCAACACGGATGAGGTGGTGAGGAGGAAAAATTCTTTGGCTTGGGGTAGCATAGGGGTGTGGAGAAATTAGTGGAAACACTCATCCCTGTTGAGGGTGGGATGTGCACCTCAACTAGGTCTAGTAGCATTGAGGTCTAAATACATGATGTTGTGGGTTGCAATAAAGCTTCAAAAGAGGTACAGTCTACTGTCTCAATAAGAAAAGCTCCCTTTGTACATGTTGCACCTTGTAGATATGTTGTATATATGACACAAAAAATATAAAACTCCAAAAAAGGGGATAGGCCTGATTGAAAATAAAATGCCTGTTGGAGTGTATATAGTTGAATACTCAAAGATTATGTGATACATTGCCTCATCTCTTGGTAGCTTGCAACTGGAGACTTAGCTACACTGGTTAAGCTCCGCGGGATACGTGACTACACTGGTCATGATCCATTCTCTTCTTTCCCTCTCTTATTGAGTTGGTTGTACTTGAACTTAGAAGGGAATACCTTGCTCGTCGAGGAAAGAATTGTTAGATCAGGGGCTTGGAGTTACCTTGAGGGAGGCTGTTTCTTTGCCACTTTTGAGGTGGGGAGCTGTATATCACTTACATAGTACAAGTAGAGATTCATAGTCATTAGAGTTTGCGTATGTATACTTGTTCTGACCAGGTTATTAAGGAGACCTGACCATAGAAGAGTGGAACTTGAAGGCTGATGAGTCTTAAACTCGTTTCCCAATAAGGTTATGCTAAGGTAATAATTCAAAGGTATGACTGAGCTATTCTCCAATTTTATGAAGACAAGTTTAATAATCAATTGTAATTATCCCTTCTTCATTTCTCTTTTATTTCTTTTTGTTTTCACTTCTTTTTCAAATAAGTGTTTGTTAAGGAACTAGTAAAGGTAAAGTATGGGGGGATGATGAATCTATGATTTTCATACTTTATTATTTTATTTTATCCAAATAATTTAGCAAAAATTCTGTAAATTTATATTAAATCCAATAAATTAGCATTCACCATGCTTTTTGTTAATATTTTATAATTAACACCTATTCCTCCAAAAATAAAAGAATAAAGAAGAAAAGAAATGTGAAATAAATAAAAAGCAGGCTATAATTATGTAATAAGTACAGACTACCCCAAACACCAAGAGAAGGTCAATTACTGACCTTATAGACAAGGAATAAAATAGGGAAAGAGTGAGGGTCCTTATTTATTTTGTACATATTCATCACTATTCTTCATGTATAGATATATGTATCACCTATTTTATTTATCAATAAAATGGTCCAAAATTGAATAATTATTTAATAAAACTGTTTTCTAAATAATAAAAATAATTTCTAGATCAATTGTAGTAAATAACTAAAATAAATGCCACTCATAAAAAGCCTTAAAACAGAAATTAAAAGATCAATTCTGGCTCCATATGGACTCAAATCCTTCCAAAATCACTTTATTGGACTATAAAATAAATTATCTTCAAAAATGAAGGTAGTTTCATGACTTTTGGAGTTACGGTGTAAAAGTTGGCTTTTTGGGGGTGTTGTATAGTTATGCAGTATCTATTCCTGTACATACTTACATATTTATTGTTTTTTAGTTTTTACATAATTTGTGTCTATTTTTAAATACTTGTACATATTCCTAATAATCTTATAAAATTAAAATTCATAAAACAAAAATTAAATTAAAAATGAATTCAATTTTTCATTGAATAATAACACTAATACTGTCTATATTGTACATAATACATATTTAGATAATACATATATTTAAATTGTAAAAACCAAATAAAAATGCTTTTACATTCCTTACATTATTTTGTAAATAAAAAAATATAATATATAATGAATTTTTATTAAACAATCAAATAAAAATACATATAATATATAGGTACATTATACATGTACATAACACCATAAACTATATATACCATATATCTTATTAAAAATAATTAAGAACTACAGAAAATTAGTTTGAAAAATAACAAAATTATTATTTTTATTTATTTTTTATTTAAAATTCATTGATATTTTTATTTTATTTTCTTTTATAATCAATTTTTCTGATTGGTCGACCCAGGTTTGTTGACTCGAGCCAACTCTTCCTCCAACCTTGTCTGACCCGACCCACTTTCGTCGGACCTGATTTCTCAGAATTTTCCTGCCTAGCTCCATACAATTCTTACCTTGGATTGCATGCTCGATTCTTCACCTAGGATCTGTGATCTTTGGGGATCCCTAGGTAGCGTCAGATCCTCCTAGGGTTACACACATTCACTCTGTCTTTCTAGACCCTCGAGGATCCTATAACTTATCTTCACCAACCTCCACAACACAAAGCTTGTCCCTCACACCTCCTATCCTCCATTCAGGTCTTTAGGATCATGACAGGGTGCTGTAGCACCCCTTTGGAGCTCGAGTTGGTGGTCTATTGAGTGTAGCTCGCTTGTGGCAGAGATGCTCCATCGCATTCGGCCTCCTACGCCTTCATCATCGGAGTTTAGGACACGAGCTCACCTTCACCTCCATTTCTCATCATTGATTACAGTAGCACCCTTAGGTATCCCCCTTTTCATTTTCTTTTCACCGTTTCACTTGGATTCCATTTCACAGCCACCGCCTGCCACCATTGCTCTGACCATCGGGTCAGAGCCCTGTCTCCTACATCCATCCGCACCAATACATCCGTCACTTCATCATTCACCTCCTCATACAATATGGTCATCCTTAGACTAGCTCATCGAAGTTGTATAAGGGCCAGAACTCCCTTTTCCATTTTCGACGAAGGTTGAAAACCATCCCCCAACCACTTCTTTCACTTTTAGCCGTAAATAACCCTCGTTGGAGCTCTGCCTCCGAGCATATGATACTCCTGTTGGACATGCGAGCCCACAACGAGCCATTATGCAATAAATGTTATTGCAAATATTATTCCCTGATCTGAAATGAAGAATAACTAATTTTGCATAATAGGTCCCTTAGTACAATTAGGGTTATGTACCATGGTCATCTTAATGATCATATAGTTGTTGATTCTATAATTGAATCATAGAGGCTGGTGCTTGGATGAATATCTAATGAGTTAGATTGAGGACTCATCAAGCACCGCCAAATGATTGTTAAGAGATGATCTCCAGCCTGAGTAGGAGATGGCAATCCTTTCTCAGTTAGGTTGATATCTGACCGACCTCTTTATGCAGGTTCTCTGCATAGGAATAGAGATTCGGGGATGTCAGATTAGTTAGGTCAAAGAGTTGACGTAATGAGATCGGGATAACCAAAGTCCTATATCATATGCTGTCATGACATAGCACACATCCTCTGACCGGAGACAGATGTCTTACTATATTTCTGAGTATGTACATTTGGCAGACCATAGGTTGATGACCTAATCAAGGTCTATACATCGGTGCGCTGGTGTACATATAAGGGCATATGAGTAATACGATCTCTCAAAGGGATCATACAGGTTCACTACTGAACCGGAAGACATGAGCTCACTCATGAGATATTGGGAACAATCAAATTCCATGCATGGTGGTCTCGCTTTTGGAAGCTTGACTAAATTTTTAGGTTTGATATATACTTTTGGAAGGTATATGGTCAAGACCTAGGTATGATATATGATTTTGAAAAGTATATGATCGATACCAACTCCCAATGATCAAATGAGAAACTTACTGATAAAAACCCTGAAGTAGACAATATAAAGTTGATCTAATACTTCGGGTTTATTTTGAGTCTTCTAGTATGCAAGATGTACAGGTATTGGGAATACCTGAGGGTGATGTGATCATAAACGATTGTATAACCACGACGCTTCCATTCCTAGGGAGTGATGAAATGGGTCTGGATTTTAGTGACTCCTCTCAATAGATAAGTAATCTGATCTTGGTCCAAATGTTGGACATTGATCTGAATGTGATTCAGATGCCAATGAGAAGATTAGGTTTGCAGTCTTGATTTAATCAGGCATCTATGGGAGGTACGTGATCTAGATTTGAGATATGATCTCAATATCCAAGTCACTGTACGTGGAACAATACAATTGCCCTGTCCTTATCTCCAAGTATCTGCGGAGAAAACGCATTATTCTTGAATGGGTTCAGGATAATCTCATTGTTGATATAAGTATCTGAGCAATGAGAAAATGGATAATTAAATGTGATTTAATTATCATGAATAACATGAATTTGATTCATATTATAAGGAGAGTTATCTTAGATAATTAAACGTGATTTAATTATCAAAGATGTAAATAATGTGAATGTGATCCATATTATTTGGGCACATAGAATAGAGATCCAATATGACTAAATTTGATTTAATTATCATGGATATGAATAATGTGGATAGCAATATCCATATTAGTCATATATATTATAAATGTGATTTATAATATATAAGAGAGAGCTATTTTTAATTTACATTTGTTAATTAAATGTTTATGTGAATTGGATTCACATTGGACAATTAATTGAAAATGTAATTCACATTTTATTTTGGATTGTGAATGTGATTCACAACATTCCAATGGCAAGATTGCCATATTAACAAAATAATTATGAATTATTTTTGTAGAATAATTTACAACAAGTGTTGTTGTAAATCTTGGAGATTTCCATGTTATAATGTAATCTCATGAGATTACATAAGATTGTCACCAATCCCATATTATGGAAGGAGGCAATCTTCATTCCATAAATCTCCGTACATGATTGATTTAATTTGAGGATTAAATCATATTGATTTATCAACATATATTTTAATCTAAATTAAATTAATTATTATTGGTTTTTTACCAACAAACTCTTGACCATTAAAAGAAACACAAATCAATGAGAGCCATTAGATTTGTGTTACCCATGGATTGAGATCCATGGATCCCCAAAATATTAGAAATATAAGGGCACCCCTTACTCTTCTTGGTTACAACAACAAGTCTCTCTCTCTCTCATTCTCTCCACATGCCCTCTCTCTCTCATATGACCGTCCACCATGGATGCCCTAGAGAGAGTCTTCACCACCGCAGCGTCTGACGAATCTACGATTTGTCATCTTTATTCATTTATTTTAGCTTAAAATCCCTTATAAAACACCTGCATATAACACTAACTCTATATTCTTACTAACTTGCATTTGTGTAAATATTGTACTCTTCTTACTAATTTTAACCTAAAATAAATAAAGAAATAAAGAAAGGAAAACTGAGAAAAGAAAATAGAAAAAAGAAAGAAAGAAAGGAAGACTGTATACATGCTGACCCCAACCCCGAGAGAAGGTCAAGACTTGACCTGATCGGACCAGGAATAAAGTAGGGGGAGATAAGCGTCCTTAAGCAGAAAATAAAAAAAACGTGTATGTGTTGTTGTAAATACTTCTCACTATTTTGTGTATATCTGTATAAAACTAACACTAATTTATTTTGACTTAATTGACTTCAAATCAAATAACTTTCAAAACAAAGTTGTAAATAAAATTTTTCCTATTTAATAAAATAATTGCACAATCAAATCATGTACAGAATAAAAGCAACCACACTCAAAGAAAGCCACTATGCACTAATTGAAAAATCAATTCTGGCTCCATATGAACTCAAATTGAACCAATCTCACTTCCATTGGATTCTAAATTAAATTATCTTTAAAATGGCTGTGATTTCATAATTTTTAGAGTTATAAGTAAAAAGTTGGTTTTCCGGGGTGGTTTGTGTAATTTTTCCCTTGTATTTTGTAAATATTGTATTTGTATATATTTGTATATTATTCTTACTTATTATTTTGACAAAAAAGCTAATTTCGTCATTTACCCTTATATATAATGTCATATATGTATATAGTATGTGTATATAGTTGCTATTTTTAATTAACCATCATAAAAAATAAAAATAACTTTTTTAATTCAAATAAATAAGTGACGAAAATGCAAAAAATTAGATAATTTTGTAAATAGTTTTTATTACTTTATCTCATGTCATCTCTCTTATCAATTCCACAAAAAAATTCAAAAATTCATTTCAATTTTTCATCTCTTATCTATTTATCCAAAAAATATTCAAAAATGAAATTTCATTCTATATATTCTATTTATATGGCTCCTTCTCCCTCATTCCAACTTGATCAATCTTTAGAGAGAGGAGCCCGATCTCCGAGAGAAAATTTCCTCGAGAAAGTTGCCTAGTCTCCAAGTCGTCCGGTGATAGCGAGTCGGCCTTGTCGAGGCGATCATGGTCCTTTTTCGCTCCTAGGGTGAGATCCACATTTTCTTCATACTTTCATTTAGGTTAATCGTTGTTTACTTCATCGTATTTTTATTCATCGTCATTTTGTTTTCTAGATCATTAAAAAAATCCGTCACGTTTTTGATCCGCCACCGACTCGATTTTTCATCTCATCTTCTCGATCTCCGCCTTCAAATTTTACCTCCCACAATCTATCAACTCCGATCACGCACGGTGGTCGGAGAATTGGATTCGATCCTTTCATTTTCGTCGGATCCTCATTCATATTCCGATTTGTAAATAAATAAAAAAATAAAAATCCATATAATTTTTTTCTTCTCTAACCTTTGTTTTGCAGGAGAATCAAAATAAAAAACAATAAAAAACATTTATCATTTTCTATTTTTTATATTTTCTTATTTACAATAAAAAATTAAAAAAAAAGGAATTTTTTCCTTTTTATTTCTATTTACAATAAATAATAAAAAAATAAAAAAATCACAGAGCACGCCCGCGTGCGTGGCTCCTCCTCACGTCACCATCTTTCCACGCGCCCAGGGTCGCACCTCCCATCACTGATGGCTACACGCGCACGACCCTGCGCTCCGCCGACGACGCCTCATTGTTGCCACACAACCCACGTCCTCCACCGCGCAGGCGCGTGCACCAGCATGCCGCATCTCCCAGCCGATCGTGCGACCTCCACGCGTGTCAGAGGAAGAACAAGAGGTGGCAACCCCTATTGCCTCCCCTGGTGATTGAAGAAACGAAGGAACCCTTTCTAGGGTTGGGGGTTATTTTTGAATTACAAAATAGAAAATATTAGGAAATTTGCAACATTGGTACCAAACATTTTTAAATGTATAAACGCACTCCTGCATTTAACTTGGGCAAATTACATCTGAGCGCCGATCATTTTCAGATTTACAGAAATGTCCCCGCCTACAAGCAAGTCACGTGCCCAACACATGCATACTGGGGTAATTTTATATTTTGCATCCTCTGTTTGATTTATGTTTTTATTTGCAGTGCAAAACATTTCGAAATTACATTTTAGTCCCTGAACTGTAGAACAAAAACTTGCATGCTTTATTTGAATGAAATAAATGTTGTTTGTGATCTAAAAATCTTGCAAAAATTATGCTATGCTCCTAAAAGTTTCATTGCATTTTGATTCCTTTTGATTTTTAAAAAATAAAAAATAGTGTCATTTTGTCTTCCTGAAATTCAAAGATTCGTAAAAATTGAAATATTGTTCCAAAAATTCCAAAAAAAATAGAATAGTTGTATTTCATTGTCTTTTAATTTATGACCAATTTTATGTATTAAATATTCATAAAACCCAAAAAATTGAAAAACATAAAAAAGCTTATAAAAATCACATAAAATTCTACAAAAATCCAAAAATTGTGATTTCAGTTTCTGTTTATAGATAATTGCTTCTAGTTTGTTTTTAAAAATTATTGTAAGGAGTTTTGGGTACTTAAAATATTTTTAAGTTGTAAATTACTCTAGGCTGTGCATATTTTCATATTTTCTCACTGTTTGATTTTTAGAAGAATACAAAACATCTGAAAATTCCAAAAAAGTTTTCAAAAACATTTCAAAACTTTTATAACTCAAAAATATTTTTTTCTAAATTTTTCTGAACATTTTTGGTAAATTGAAAATTACAAAAAGAGTTGATGTGCGTATTTTTGATCTTGTAAATATCGCTTCGTGTTATTTTTGAAAATTAAAAAAATAAAAAAAATAAAAAAAATCACAAAAAACTAGGATAGTTGTCCTTTGAGATTCCTATTTTCTCTTAATTAGTTTCTGATTAATTGAATAACCCTCGAGAGTTGTAGCCTCCCTGAGTTCGACCCTGTCCTCTATACATGTTAATAAGTAGCAAAAAAAAATTGTTTGTCACGGGATTTTGGGGACAACAACGACTGACTTATTTATCATTAATTTTCCAATCCTCCGATATTTCATGCACAACAAAATGGCACCGTTGCCGGGGAGGCATGGTGAGGGTAGTTAGGTTTCTCTTTTGACCTGCTATTCTCGGTTGTAAATATCTGTTTACATTTTTTCCATTCACTTCATTGTTTATATCTACTGCATTCATTCATTTTTTCTCTCATATTTGATAATTGTGTTTCTTACACATTCTCTTTTCTTTTTATTGCGAGGGCCCGCGGAGCAAAGGAGGCAATCCTAGGAGAGCCGAAGCACCGAAGGGACGTGGAGGCAGCTTGATTCTTCACCAAGCCGCATGATAGCGTGAGAAAGGAGAAGAAGAATTGAAAGAGACGAAAGAAAAAGAGAGAAAGAGAGAGAGAGAGATTTTCTAGCATCTGAACTCTGTAATCGGACATTCATTTGTTACGGGGAAAGTTTCGCCAAGTGTCGGTGCACTTGGGGGACCTCACCAGTTTTGTTTTCATCACCTTTATTTTTCTTTATTTTCCGTGGATTTCGTGAGCCACCTATTGATTGCTTTTAATTAATTTGCTTGAGCCAGGTAATTAATTAGGTCCAAACACGCTAAACAAGAATTTCTGTGCTATAGAGTAGAGCGTAATTTGGACTTAGTCAAATTAACTTGTTCTTGCCTGTTAATAGAAGTTATCATCTAGGACGGTTCACTTGCATCATATAGGTTAGTTTATTTTTCTGTATTTAAATTCTGCGCGGATCACTTGCATGTAGAGTGCTGGGGACAAGGTACGCATCTCTAACCCTGCATGCATCATCGTTTTTTATCGTGCATTGGCATTTCCGATCTCCTTCCTTGTTTTCACTCACATAAGTTAAAGAGGAAATTGGACACTCGGTAAGCGATTCTTTGAAAATATTTTAACCAAGTGACAACTGCCTAAAATACGAGACTGCTAAAGAAAACTCGACCCTAAAATAAAGACAAGGAAAAATCATTGTTTTGGGAGAGTAACCCCCTCATTATTTAGTTTGTATGTAGCGAGAGACGACCGACACACTAGGATAGAGCCATGCCCGAACTCTTCTCAGACTACTATCTTGGGTTAGTCATTCTCCAATGAGGATCTCTCCGGTAGACAGTAAAGCGACCTGCCATGTCCTTAACAGATTGAATTGATCGGGTAGCTGGTAAATGATCCGCAATTCATACTGGCTGGGAAAGATCTAACTTTGGAATTAGGCCAGTCTCCTGAGAGCATTGAGTTCCTAACAACTCTCTTTAACTGCTCTAATATACTGTATTATCACCAAACTCTAAAATTGACAAGATAATTGATCGAACCTTCACAGTCTTCACATTGAGTTGAGTTGGTGAACTAGGGGTTTGTATTGTGTTTGCTTGTTAGTGCTAAAGTTCCATCTGCGCAGTTTGCACCTTCATTCACTTTCACTCTTGCTTTGATATTCATGCTCTCACATCCTGCCAATTGATTTCGAAGATGTCGGACTGGAGTATTTCTCATTCGGACGCTGCGAACTCATTCTATGCTACGAGCCGTTCACCTTCTGTTCGGGGAGACTCACTTCACGAATATTACTCTTTCCCCACTTCAACAATTCACAACGTCCATGAATCTACTATTTGAGATTTGCTTTAATCTCGAATTAATATCTGATAATCCATCAATTCTGAGCACTAATCGAGTGGCATATACATTTTCAGAGTCAGAAGCCGGACACTTAATGCCACCAAAGGGAAAGGGAACCATATCAGAATAGAGCGAGATCAACAGTATCATGTTATCCTCCATTCAATCAATTCAAGAACAGTTAACAAAGTAGGCTAGATTTCAAGCACACTGAGAGATATGATTCTCGAGATAAGATAAGAAAGAGAAGACATGAGAGAGGGGTAACAGAAACCCTGGAGGTGGGAATGGGGGAGAAAACCTCACATAGAACTTGGGCTAAGCCTACACTAAAAGATGCTTATAATCCAGGGGCAGGACAAACAAATTCTTGGATACAAATCCCTACGATTCATGGGCATTTTGAGCTTAAGCCTACTATTTTACCTCTTCTCCTAATATTCCATGGAAATATTAATGAAGAACCTTATATACACCTCCAGTAGTTCGATCGCCATTTCTTGAACAACACACTACACAAAAATA